>SKCR01052212.1:0-72993 GCA_019454045.1 Zanthoxylum bungeanum | reverse complement strand
AGATGATAGAAAAATTACCTCCACCATCATCCGTCAAAGGGATTCGAAGTTTTCTCGGGCATGCAGGATTCTACAAGAGATTTATCAAAGACTTCTCCAAGATTTCTAAACCTCTTTGCAATCTGCTGGAGAAAGATGTGCCTTTCAACTTAACTAAAGAATACAATCATGATTTTGATATCTTGAAACAGAAGCTGGTATCTGCCCCCATCATAGTTACACAAGACTGGACGCTTCTATTTGAAGTGATGTGCGATGCTAGTGATTTTTCTGTAGGTGCAGTTTTGGGACAATGCAAAGAAAAAAAATTTCACACCATCTACTACGCCAGTAAAACTCTGAATGAAGCACAACTTAACTACACAACAACTGAAAAGGAGTTGCTCGTAGTTGTGTTTACTTTTGATAAATTATGCTCCTATTTGTTGGGTCCCAAAGTGGTGATCTACACAGATCATTCAACAATCAAATACCCGATCGTGAAGAAAGATGCCAACCCTAGATTAATATGTTGGGTGCTTCTGTTGGGGTTGGTGCTCAAAACGCCAATTCCCGTTTGTATTTCCTTGAAAATACTTATGTAAAACATTTTATTTTGAATAATACAAGCAATTTCTATAATATAATATATCTTTTAATATGGTAAAGACGTAATAGACCTTAGGATGACTAGTCATGATACTGTTGCAAAAGCGTCGCAACTGACATTGAGTTGTATCATGACGTTGTCATTCTCAGACAGTTCCTGGTCAAGGTTTACACTACTTGGTCAGTAAAGTAAACCTGTTGAGACCGATACATATCGTATACTGGAATATATGATTCCAATGGTTTCTCAATGAACCATAAGTCTTGTAGACTAGTATAGACGTGTAGGTGTTTATAGCCGATAAACATTGAACGACTCACCAAAGATTCTTTATGGATGGTACACCAACGTCAATAAGAATCTTCTCGGGTTGAGTAGCATTTGTGATTCGTTGACTTGAGATGCCACTGTGGGCACATGAGACATCTTCTACACTTAGATGGCAGTCACGTCACCGATGACCTTCGCTTGTTCATTGGGTGTAAATGGATCCTCAGAGTGTCCTATATGTATCGAGAAATGATCCGTCAGTTCTGTGTACAGATCATAGGTAGTCCATATATAATTATCAATTTGATAAAAAAAACCATGGGCCCGTTGTACATTTTGGAAGTCAGTTATAAATATTCTTTTTGAGATTGCTAATAGAGACGTCGACAAGATTATCCCTATAGAGATTTGACGTTTACATCTATATCTCTGGGATATATCTGAATACCTATGACGGAGGAATTATACATATGCCATGACCTCGACCTGTATGATTCAGCGAGATTATCTGTGGTCGTCATAATTTACGGGTGGGTAAATTATGGACACGAAATTGAATTCCGTGACAGATATGCCTGAATCTAGAGAGTCTCACTAATGAAATATACTCGTAGATCACTAGGGCAACATTTATAAATAATAATGATTATTTATAAGTCGTTTAAAGGTTAAATGCAAAATACATGTGAATGGACCCAATAGTCATTTCCTAATTTTTGTGTATTTGCATTTAATGTTAGATTTTATCAAATACACATTAATTAATTGTCAAATTGAGATATTTGACTAATATCATAAATATATATGTATTTAATATTTAATGTAAATATAATACATATATTTAATATATTTGTATTTAAAAAATTATTTAATTATTTAATTGTTAAATAATTAAATTAATTAAAAATATAAATATCCTAAATTGAGATATTTTGGATATGCTTTAAGTTTCAATTGTTGACTTGCTTTATTTCATTAAAGTTGTAATGATTCAAGTAAACAAGTTGACAAGTTGGCACAAGTTGACAAGTTGGCTTTAATGAAACAAAAATAAATATCTTGATATTTTTGCTTATACCATTCATCCAAGGGCAATTTTTGGTGCTAGTATAAATTATTTTGTTTCTTTTAGGGTTTCATAAGTTCATATACACAAAAATAGAACACAAAAGTGGTTGAGAGAAAAGGTTTGGAGAAAAGAAGAAAATCTTAGAAATCTTAAGCATTTGTAAGTTTTCTTTCAATTCCTCCAACATGAAAAATATTTCTAACATACTTAGCTTCAATTTGTGATGCTTTGATGTTATCTCTACTCTTATAGTTTGTGTTTATATGGTTGTGAACTTGAATGAAAGATTGATGCATGTAAGTGAGCTTAAACTTGTTTTAAAGCTTACTTTTGATTATTTAAAAATCAAAGTTGCCATTCTAGAGTTAGTAAGCCACTCCTTGATGATCTAAAATTGTTCTAGAGTTATTTCAAAGTGGTGAGGCTTGTTTGGTGAAGTATTGAATGGATTAAAGTGTTGGATTTTAAAGATTTGGTTAAATTGGACAATTTAGTAAAATTGAAAAATTAGGGTTCATAACCCACTCCAAATTTGGGACTTTTCATATATGTGATGCATTATGGTATGAATATGATGCATGTAAAATTTTAGGTTGATTGGATTTGATCTTGGCATGTTTTGAACAAAAGGACCAAATTGTAATTAATTGAAATTTTAGGGTAGTCACGGCATTTGCTCAAAAATTAGGGATTTGTGTGAAATCTGATTTTGATGCATTAGATGTGTTGAAAAATATTTTAGAAATGATTTCGAATCATCCAAAATTATATTTGATAATTTTTGTACTAAAATGATCAATTTACAAAGTTTTGGGGCATTCGATAATTACCAAGAAATTTGATCTCTTGGGTAATTTTTCAGAATTTGATAATTAGATAATTAAATAAATAAGTTTATTTAATTGATCCGAGAAAAATTTTGAAATCGGAAAATTTTGATTTTCCACTATTCCGATGCGTTACCGGATTTCCGCCATAAAACCCCTTCAACTTCTACTGCAAGAATTTGACTTGGAGATCCGAGACAGGAAATAGACAGAAAATCAAGTGGCATATCACTTATCGAGGCTCGAGAATGGAGAAAGAACTGGCAATGAATTGATAATCAAAGAAGCTTTTCGAGATAAACAGTTGTTCGCCATCAAGCAGCAGGAAGTCCCATGGTATGATGACTATGTAAACTACATAGTATCGGGGAAATGGCCATTGGAATGGACACATCTGCAATGAAAGAAATTCTTCGAAGAAGTCAAGCACTTTGTCTGGGATGAGCCGTACCTATTCAAATATTATGCAGATCAGTTATTGCGGCGTTGTGTACCACATGAATAGGTCAATAGTGTCCTGCAGCATTGTCATTCATCATCATATGGCGGACACTTCAGTAGAGATAAAACTGCAGCCGAAGGCTTACAATAAGGTTTGTTCTGGCCCATCTTGTTTAAAGATGATTACTTATTCGTGCTTCAATGTGACAGGTGCCAGAGAACGGGAAATATTTCGAGGATAAATGAATGACCTTTTCAAAGCATTCTCGAAGTGGAGATATTTGATGTATATGGGATTGATTTTATGGGACCCTTTGTTCCATCATATGGAAACCTGTACATTCTAGTTGTAGTAGACTACGTCTGTAAATGGGTTGAAGCAACAACACTACCATCAAATGACTTCAAAGTGGTGTTAAGATTCCTCAAAAAGAATATTTTCACTCGCTTCGGAACACATCGGGCAATCATCAATGATAGTGGCACATATTTCTGCAACAGATACTTTGATGCACTCCTATCTAAATACGAAGTTACTCACAAAGTTACCACTGCTTGCCATCCGCAATCAAGTGGACAAGTTGAAGTTTCAAACAAAGAAATCAAGAGAATTTTAGAGAGAACCGTTGGATCAACAAGGAGGGACTAGTTTACAAAACTGGATGACACATTATGGCCCAACCGAACAGCTTACAAGACACCCATTGGGATGTCCCCATATCGAATGTGTTGGGGTTGGTGCTCAGAGCGCCAATTCGGACCGTATTTATGTCTGATTCATGAATACGAACATCCCATTTTTCCATAATATTACTTACTTAGTGGTTACACCTCTTTTTTTTATATACGTATTCGATCTAATTACTATTAGATTGAAACTAAATGTGGTTTAGTGATATGTATATATTAGACAAAAGGCCCGATAATATATAATACAGTACACAGTTACAAAGTTAGTTTGTAATTGACATTGGGAAGTGTCACTGCTAAATGTATATTATCAAACATAGTTCCTGGTCAAGATTTACTAACAAGGGTCGGTTAGTTAAATCTGTTGAGACCAGTAAATGTCGTATATCGAGACTTGGTCCGATGGTTTATCCCAATGAACCATGAGTCTGGGGAGACTCGTATAAACATGTAAGTGTTTATAGTGGATAAACATTGAACGACTCACCGAAGATTCTTAATGGATGGTACACCAACGTCAATAAGAATCTTCTCAGGTTGAGTAGTATAGTGGTCCTTCGACTTGAGATACCACTGTGGATGTATGAGACATCATCCACACTTAGATGGCATTCATGTCACCGATCTATTTAGATCAGACCTCCGCATGTTCGTTGGGTGTGGACCGATCCTCAGGATATCTTGTGTGTGTCAAGATAGGATCCGTCAGTTCTGTGTACAGAGCATAGGTAATCCATATGTGATTAGCAATCTGTTAAATCTGTGGCCATAGTATACTTCGGAAGTAAGTTCCGAGTGTTATTTAGAGATTGCTAATAGATACGTCGACAGGATAATACCTATAGAGATTTGACGTTTGTTGGGAATCAGCCGCGAGTGCGCAACGTAAAATTAAAATAAATCAAATTATGATGCCGATATCCCTTTGCCCAAGACCAATTTTTTTTATTATTCTACAAGCCGAGGCATGTTACTATATATTCTAAGCATAAAAACTCATAAAACATGCAAAGAACATAAACCTAAAAATGCTAACTATCATAAGAACTCTAATTAAAATAAAGAAAGAAAAAGATTTACTTGAACCAAAGACTCATCCAATCCTCCCTCCAATCTACAAGCTTTTCTCGAACTCAGCAAGCTCTCCCACATTCCAAAGAGCCACCCAAGTGTGTGGCCTCCAAAGATGCACACACCAAAGCCAAAACTCAACGGCAAGACTACGCCTTGAGTGCACTGGTATTTTGCCCTTGGTGCTAGCCTAGGAAAATACCTCAAAACTTTTAACTCGAGGTTCCTATAGTCAATTAGACTTAAGGATCCTCAAAATCAGTGACTGATTAGTGGTAATTATATCACTATTTCCCACTCATTTAACTTAATATTTTGTATAGTTTCTTGAGTTTTGTGAATATTTTGATGTGTTTTGTGTTATTTTGTAGATAAATAAAGTTTCAGGACACTCTGGAGGTGATTTAGGCCAAAACAGTGAAAATTGGACGAAAAGGGCAAAATGGTCATTTCGCGCATCGCGACGCCAAGACCTTCAGCTTCGCGACGCCTAACATGCGCCGAACAGTGCTAACGTGCGCCGGGTCTATAAGTCAGAATATGAGAAAAGTTTGACTTTGCTAACGTGCGCCGTGCCACGTGTCATCTTCACAACCGATCTGCTTACGTGCGCCGTGCCACGTGTCATCATCCTACGGTGCCGACAGTAGCCATCGCCATGTGTTGCCACGTGTCACTCCACCTGTCAGCCACGTCATCATCCACATCATCAGTTGACCGAGTCAACGTGCCACCTCACCACCACGTCATCATCAGCCAATCACGAAGTGCCATGTGTCGCAATTCTATGGTGCCGACAGTCACTTTGCCACGTGTCGCCACGTCAGCGCCACGTCACCATCAATTATTGATAAACTTATCCGAAATTAACACGTGGCGGATAAGAATCTGAGCCGACCAATATGAAGCCGCCATGTGTCACAATAATTGAGTTGTTAGCTGCCTTGCCACGTGTCGCCTTATCTCCTTATCCAGAATCACCACATGTCAAGCTCATAGCATGCCACGTCAAAAGAGGCTGGCGTCGCGACGCCCAGAGCTCATCCGCGCCTATAAATTGAGCTCGAGGTTTCAGTTTCAAATGTATCATTCTCTCTGAATTCTCTGATGTAAATATGGAGTTTTCTATCTAGTTTCTTTTAGTTTTTAGTTTTGTAATTAATTTTAATTACGTCCTGTAATAATAGTAATTTACTTTCTTTACTTTTTTACAGTTTTAACAATTTTTACTATTCACCATGAAGAGGTAACTTCCCCAGCTAGTGTGAAAGGTAATTCTTTTACTGTTACTATTTAGATTAATCTCCCTTAAATATAATATATTCACTATTTAAAATATTGACTTAAAAATGATACCGCTAGATTGGTCGGTTGGTAATTCATTTTAATCTGGTTTAAACCTGACTAATCAATGATACCGCCAGATTGGTCAGTTGGTAATTAAATTTTCTTGCCGCCTATATGGCTGGTTTATTTTTGTACCGCCTTTATGGCTGGTTGGACTTAATTTGACTTAATCAAGTGACCGCCTGTATGGCTGGTTGGTAAAATAATCACAAGTTAATATATTATATTAAAGGAGATATCTAAATCGTAAATAGTAAAAGTTGATCATTTTACCTTAGCATTTTATTTTATTTTACTTTTCAGCTTTTAATTTATATCTTTTACTTTTCAGCATTTTTACTTTATGTCTTTTACTTTTAAGTTTTTACTAGCCCTAGTTATGTGTTAGATATCTGGGGTTGTGATGAATTCTAATATCACCGGTTTATAATGGGTTATTTTATAGTTTGGGTAATTTAAAGGTTTACTTATTAAGTTCTAAGCTTAATGCTTCTTGTTGTCTGATCACCAATAAGATTGATCTGGTAAATCTAAAATGAACTTGACATAGGGATTTTAGGTTTCAGCCTTAGATTTAATAGCCCACGATCTTCCTTGAGGATAGATAACCATTTAATAGATTTCCTTACAGGATAGACATATCCATGTCGGGCGGGGGTAGCCATAATTGGAACTTAATCTTAATGAATCGAGGTAATTTGGTTGACATAGACATATGGTTCAATTGGATTACACTGGGTATTTGTGGATGACCATCGACAGAGGCTTTCGCATAATTTCGTGTTCCAGGTTAGTAAACCGATTTATTACACATACATAAAATAATCACTTCATCTTTTAAAAAAAAAGATTCAAAACCCTAGATCTTTGTGTCTTTTGTTATTTCCTTAGTATTTTCTTTTGTCTTTTTATTTATTTTTTTATTTAGCAAATCTACAATCAACCAAATCCATCAAGCAATCATTCTCTTCTCCCTCAAATAGATATTTGTAAATAAATAGATTCAATAATTAATAACTGCGTTATACGCGTGTGTTTACGCTGGTCAATTTTTTGGCGCCGTTAGGGGGTGTGATGAGTGGTAATTATATCACTATTTCCCACTCATTTAACTTAATATTTTGTATAGTTTCTTGAATTTTGTGAATATTTTGATGTGTTTTGTGTTATTTTGTAGATAAATAAAGTTTCAGGACACTATGGAGGTGATTTGGGCCAAAACAATGAAAATTGGACGAAAAGGGCAAAATGGTCATTTCGCGCGTCGCGACGCCAAGACCTTAGCGTCGCGACGCCTAACATGCATCGAATAGTGCTAACGTGCGCGCGGGTTCACATGTCAGAATCTGAGAAAAGTTTGACTTTGCTAACGTGCGCCGTGCCACTTGTCATCATCCTACGGTGCCAACAGTCATCATCACCATGTGTCGCCATGTGTCACTCCACCTGTCAGACACGTCATCGTCCACATCATCAGTTGACCGAGTCAACGTGCCACCTCACCGCTACGTCATCATCAGCCAATCACGAAGTGCCATGTGTCGCAATTCTATGGTGCCGACAGTCACTTTGACACGTGTCGCCATGTCAGTGCCACATTAGCACCACGTTAGCATCAATTATTGATAAACTTATCCGAAATTGACACGTGGCGGATAAGAATCTGTGCCGACCAATCAGAATCCGCCACATGTCACAATAATTGAGTTGTTAGCTGTCTTGCCACGTGTCGTCTTATCTCCTTATCCAGAATCGCCACGTGTGTAGGCACTGCATTTTTCATATAAGTCCCAATGATGAGTCTCGTATGGAGACACTACCTCTTTAATTATGAAAGCCGCGGGAAACGGACGTCGGAAGCGAAGAGTCAAGAATTGACATTTTTTGTTAGATTTAATTCGCTGGATTAGCTTCGGGTTCGCTTGTTGGACCTCTGTTTTAAAACACATCCTTAGCCCAAACCACACACCAAACCATACACCGAGCCCACCAAACTAAGCCAAGCCCACACCCAAATCACTCTAAGCCACGCCCACTCACCTTCCAAATTAACAAAACACACATTAAACACATGCATAAATCAAGCCAAATCCTCTTCCTAAATTAAAGAAATCCCATCAAAAGTTTTCCTAATTCACTTAAATTACATTCCCTAATTAAAAGATACAAATCAAACCATATCCCTAATCAAAAGAGAAGAAATGAAATGAAATCAAATCATTTCCCTAATTAAAAGATTTCCTTATCACATACTAATTTAAAAGATATTCCCTTTAATGCACAAATCCTTCTCCATCTCAAATAAGGAAAACCCCCATCCATTTGCCTATAAACAGAACCCTTCACGTACACATCTAAACCCTAGCTCATTCTCACAAAAAATCACAAACGAAAGAAATAAACCCTAGCTCAACAGTCCACGCAACTCACGCTTAATAACGCCATTAACAGCCCCCTCACACACAAATAAAAAACTGCCACAAACCCTTTACACTAATGGCCTCTTTACCTTAGCGCCACCTGCCCCTTCATCACGTTGCTGCCTCACCATCAAGCCTTAGTACCACCTGCCACACTCACAAACTACACACACAACCTAGAGCCCACTCAACGCTCACGTACCCTCACGCAAACCAGCATTCCTCAACACGTCCTCTCCATCCAACAGCATGCCCCACTAACGCACACAGCAACGACAAACACATAGCCATTCACGCCTATTTTTCAACGCACGCACCATAAACCCCCCAAAACTACCGCCTATCACTACCCCACTACATCACCAAAATAGCCCACTGCACTGCCAATAATTACCGCAAGTTCAGCCCTTAAAAAACACCCAACAAACAGCCCTAAAACTGCTCAAAATGGTGACAAGAAACTACCCCCCTAAACCGCGTAAAACAGCATCCCAATACCAGGCCAAATAACCCCCAAAACAGTCCCTAAATTACCAAAAAATAGTGACCATAAAATACAACACAAACAGTAGCGAAACGGAGTGAAAACAACAACCCAAATAGCGAGGAAAAATGTTGGATTAGTGAACCAGGAAAGTTGTGGAATATCAACCCTTCCGACGGCCGTGTAACGCACTTTCGAGAGACGACAAAAGAGGTTAGACCTGAGGGCACCTTCTTTATTTATTATTCTTCATTTTTTTTATTTATTTTAATATATTATCACGTGAGAGTCGTTTGTTGATGCATGATGTGAATTCCGGGTGAACGGAATGCGTGTTCTCTTTTATGGTATATCGGATGGAAACCCAGACATAAATTCCGTAGCCGAATCCGAATGGACGGTAGTGCGGTTTGCACTCGGGATACAATGCCATGTACTACTTAAGAGACACACGTATTTCGTTTCATCCAAACTTTGTATTTGAGCATGATTTAATCTAGTATGTTAATTTAAGTATGATTTAGTTGTTTATTTTTAAGCATGGTTAGAATATTTTGCTTTGGGATTTGCATTATGTTTAGGTTGTTATTTGCTTTCCTTATTATATGATTAAAGTATGAGATTGTCGTGTGTTATTGTGTGTTTGTCGTGGTGATAACCTACTTTTCAAGCATGCAAACTTAGACATAGGATTTATCTTTATAAACATGAACTAGATATAGGTTGTTCTTAAGCATGTTGCGTAGATTCAGTTGAGATATTGCACAAATCACATCATTACAAGTGACATTAAGTAAGGGACCATTCCGAACCCAACGGTTTGAGGTCTTCCCTTGCGGGGGGTGAGTTCGGCCTTAAATCACATTCTCCCGGTTCACACCGGGTGGCGACTCCATGTTATTTCTCCGGTTTAGTTCCCCCGCGGGCTATTCCGTACTACCAACAAGGCCGCTAGCCTAGAACCGCGTCGCCAATTTCTGTGTCCTACAGTCTGGCGACTCCACTGGGGATAGAGAATCGGCCCCGAAATAATGTCTTGTAGTGATCGTGATTTGTGCTCTAGTTAACCGTGTATATAATGGGTTGAAAGGGGTTTAATCGAAGGCATTATTAAGGCTAGGTGATGGTTTGGTGTCTTCCTTCATTCACTACCTTTCTATAAGGGAAAGCCGTGAAGGCACCTAAATAATCATTACCCGCAGCTTGTTGTGACAAACTAATTTGGAGGACTTGTTGTTTATTCCTGTCACCAAGGCGATAAGAGCCTAAGAGGCTTGGGTATTTAAGAGAGTTCGCTCCACCCTCCCTCTGGGGAATCTACAATAGGAAATCCATTTGACAGTTAGTCACACACCATAACTCGTTGGCACGTACCTTAAGGTATAAAAAAGGTGCGCTCACTTGGTCGCTCGAACCCTTGAGTGGGGAGTCCTAGTTGTGGGCAATCCTTCGTCAGCGAGAGCCTTTGTCTATACTCCTATAAACCCGTATATGAACCATAGTCATATATCCCATGGAAATTGCCCATTTATGCTTTTGATAACCATATACATATTATATCTCATACATCGCACGCATTTCATACATCTCACGCATACACACATCATGTTAACCCCGTGTCTTAAAAGCCATCATAGATATCTATTGGATTAGAAAAAAAGATTTGTCAAGAAGAGTTTAGAAAACATGGATATCGAAAAAAGGAAGCCGAGAAACAGAAAATTTTACGGCAAGGATAGAAAGACCATGGTGGGCCCAAAAAAAAAGACAAAAAGAAAAAAAAAAAAGACAAAAAAAAAGAAAAAAAAAGGAAAAAAAAAAAACAGTTTGTTTTTAGTCCTTGATAGTTAGACATAAGTCCAATGATGAAATTGATTGCTTTAGGGTGAAACCTTAGAAACGATAAACCTTTAACGTGCTTTTATCTGATAATTTGAGTAATTGATCTATGTTAGACTCGTAAGCACTTGATTATGGTTCTTAGCGGTGAAAACCTGAGTATTTGGCAAGGTGACTAGTTGAAGAAATTCTAGGTCAGTGAATGACCGTTTGCTTAGATGTCTATCTTGATTTGATTATGTTATGATGTGTGGTATGGTTGAAAATGAAAGAAAAGTCTCTAAAGAAAAGAATTGAACCACCTATAACCGATAAGCGTGAAGCTACCCATGGGCGAGTATTAGGACCACCATGAGGAGAAATGCTACCTTGAAGGGTAGGTGTGTTGAAAAAAAGAAAAAAAAAGAGAAAAAGAAAAGAAAAAAAGAAGTTCAAAATGAAAAGAAAAAGGAGAGAGACAAAAAAGAAAGAAAACCATACCACATTGAGCGCATAAAAGCAACTGCAGGCATAATTGAGATATCTAGGTTGGTTTGACCCATCGATCCCAATTTTTTGACGAAATCATTGAGTTGGTCTACCTACGGATTAAGCTGTGAAAGAATCTTTGCACACAAACACTTTTGTGTTTGGCTTAGATCGTTTATTCAAAGACTTGGATTTGAGTTGCATTGAGTGTTTTGAAGGTTCTCTAGCTTCATTACTGAGCATTCTTTGAGGACAATGATATGTATAACTATGGGGACTATTTTGTAGCATGTAATATAGTATGATGATATGGAAGGCCCCACCATGTGGTTCATCTTGACCAAGTACAAACAGCGAAAAGCAGAAAGTTAAATCAAGACTGGGGGCGACCAGTCTACCACCCCACAAATAAGGGACACAACGAGATCTTGAGCCATGAGACAAAAGAGAACCAACCAATCACCGGCAGAAGGAAATTATAAGCAGACCCAGGGGCGACCAGAGATATTTGTAGGCGAAGAATCATCGAGGAGCACAAGGAAGACCTAACCCATCAGAATAGGAAACACATTCATGCATGCATGCATACACATCATATACACGCAATCTTTGTCTTGTTTTTGTTCGCAGGTTTTAAAGAAAATGAGAAAGCGGCAAATGCAAGCCAACCATAAACAAAAAATAGCATCATCAGTTTCGGGAATGAATCCCGGGGTCGAGGCCCACTGTGTCATCAGTTTTCGGGAAGAGTCCCAGGGTCGAGGCCCACATCCGTATCAGTTTAGTGATGAGCCCTAGGGGCGAGGCCAACATCAGCATCAGTTTTGGGGATGAGTCTCAAGGTCGAGGCCCACATCAGCACCAGTTTTGGGGATGAGTCCTAGGGCCGAGGCCCACATTAGCATCAGTTTTGGGGATGAGTCTCAAGGTCGAGGCTCACATCAGTATCAGTTCGGGGCGAGGCCCATATCAGTATCAGACTGGGGGTGAACCCACATCAGTACCAGTCTAGGGGCGAGGCCCACATCAGTATCAGTCTAGGGGTGAGGCCCACATCAGTATCAGTTTGGGGGCGAGGCCCACGTCAGTATCAGTTTGGGGCGAGGCCCACGTCAGTATCAGTTTGGGGCGAGGCCCACGTCAGTATCAGTTTGGGGCGAGGCCCACATCAGTTTAAGGGCGAGGCCCACATCAGTGTCAGTCTGGGGGCGAGGCCCACATCAGCATCAGTCTGGGGGCGAGGCCCACATCAATATCAGTTTTGAGGGTGAGGCCCATATCAGTACCAGTTTAGGGTCAATGACCCACTACATTATCAGTTTGAGGCGAGGCCCACATTATCAGCGGTATTGGGATGCGTCCCAGGGTCAGGCCCCCGTTGTAGGTTGCAGTTCCGGGATGCGTCCCAGGGTTGAGGGCCCACTGCATCATCAGTTGTAGTTTCGGGATGCGACCCAGGGTCGAGGACCCACTACATCATCAGTTCGAGGGTGAGGCCCACATTATCAGTGGTATTGAGATACGTCCTAGGGTCGAGGTGCCCCCGTTGTTGGTTGCAGTTCCGGGATGTGTCCCAGGGTCGAGGACCCACTGCATCATCAGTTGTAGTTCCGGGATGCGTCCCAGGGTCGAAGACCCACTACATCATCAGTTTGAGGGTGAGGCCCACATTGTCAACGATATTGGGATGCGTCCCATGGTCGAGACGCCCCCGTTGTCGGTTGCAGTTCCGGGATGCGTCCCAGGGTCGAGGGCCCATTGTATCATCAGCACAGTTTGAGAATGAACAAGCCGAGAATGGCACTCTGAGAATATAGCACGGTTCGGGAATGAACAAGCCAGGAATGACACTCTGAGAATGGAGCAAGGTTCGGGAATGAACAAAGCCAAGAATGGCACTCCGAGAATGGAGTAAGGTTCGGGAATGGACCACATCACAGTAATGGTTCGGGAATGGACCACCTCATAGTAACGGTTCAGAAATGGACCACCTCACACAATAACGGTTCGGGAATGGACCACCTCACAGCATGGTTCGAGAACGAACCATCACATTCTCAGTATCAGTCTTGCCAGGTATGGTACTCTGGAGGCGAGGCCCACTTCAACGTCAGTATCAGTCTGGCCGGGTATGGCACTCTCGGGGTGAGGCCCACATCAAACATCAGTATCAGTTTTACCGGGTATGGCACTCCAGGTATGGAGACATCAGTTTCAGTTTTGCCGAGTATGGCACTCCAGGTATGGAGACATCAGTTTCAGTTTTGCCGGGTATGGCACTCCGGGTATGGAGACATCAGTTTCAATTTTTCCGGGTATGGCACTCCGGGTATGGAGACATTAGTATCAGTATTGCCAGGTATGGCACTCCGGGTATGGAGACATCAGTATCAGTTTTTCCAGGTATGGCACTCCGGGTATGGAGACACAGCATCAGTTTTGCCAGATACGACACTCCGGGTATGGAGATATCACTGCGACACTCTAGGTATGGAGGCGCAACCGCGACACCTCGGGTATGGGGTTTAGCTTGCCAGGTAAGGCACTCCGGGTATGAAGATATCACTGCGACACTCTAGGTATGGAGGCGCAACCGCGGCACCTCGGGTATGGGGTTTAGCTTGCCAGGTACGGCACTCCGGGTATGGAGATATCACTGCGACACTCTAGGTATGGAGGCACAACCGCGACACCTCGTGTATGGGGTTTAGCTTGCCAGGTACGGCACTCCGAGTATGGAGATATCACTGCGACACTCTAAGTATGGAGACGCAACCGCGACAACTCGGGTATGGGGTTTAGCACGCCGGGTATGGCACAACAAAATCAGCTCTGCGACACTCTAGGTATGGAGATGCAACCGCGACACCCCGGGTATGGGGTTTAGCACGCCGGGTATGGCACAACAAAATCAACTCTACAACACTCTAGGTATGGAGACGCAACCGCGGTACCTTCGGTATGAGGTTTAGCATGTCGGGTATGGCGTAATCAAATCAACATAAATCGGGAACAAGACCCAGAATTCAGGGAACAAGACCCTCAACACAAATCGGGAACAATACCTACAATTCAAGGAACAAAGCCTAGAGTCAGCATAGTTGGGAACAAAGCCCAGGGAATAAAGCCCACAATTAATTCAGTTCGGGAATAAAGCCCACAGTCAACATAAGTTTGGGAACAAAACCCAGGGAATAAAGCCCACATTCAACAAAGCCCATGGGAATAAAGCCCTATCTTAACACAGTTTGGGAACAAAGCCCAGGGGAATAAAGCCCTATCTTAACACGGTTCGGGAACAAAGCCCAGGGGAATAAAGCCCTATCTTGACACAGTTCGGGAATAAAGCCCACTTTCAAAACAGCTTGGGAATAAATCCCAGGGGAATAAAGCTCTCTCTCAACACAGTTCGGGAACAAAGCCCAGGGGAATAAAGCCCTATCTTGACACAGTTCGGGAACAAAGCCCAAGAGAATAAAGCCCAGGGGAATAAAGCTCTCTCTCAACACAGTTCGGGAACAAAGCCCATGGGAATAAAGCCCTATCTTGACACAGTTCGGGGATAAAGCCCACTTTCAAAATAGCTCGGGAATAAAGCCCAGGGGAATAAAGCTCTCTCTCAACACAGTTCGGGAACAAAGCCCAGGGGAATAAAGCCCTATCTTAACACAGTTCGGGAATAAAGCCCTCTCTCAACACAGTTCGGGAACAGAGCCCATGTTCAATACAGTTTGGGGAACAAAGCCCAAAGGTCAAACCATCTCAGGATAACAAGCAACAGCTGACGAGCCAAGTAAGTAAAAATGCATTGCATAAACTTTGATAGGATTGTCATTGTCACACACTGCACAAGTCCCATCAAAGTGGGGGCAACTGTAGGCACTGTATTTTTGCATATAAGTCCCGATGATGAGTCTCGTATGGAGACACTACCTCTTTAATTATGAAAGCCGCGAGAAACGGACGTCGGAAGAGACAAATCAAGAATTGACATTTTTGTTGGATTTAATTCACTGGATTAGCTTCGGGTTCGCTTGTTGGACCTCTATTTTAAAACACATCCTTAGCCCAAACCACAATCAAAAGAGAAGAAATCAAATTAAATCAAATCATTTCCCTAATTAAAAGATTTCTTTATCACATACTAATTTAAAAGATATTCCATTTAATGCACAAATCATTCTCCTTCTCAAATAAGGAAAGCCCCCATCACTTTGCCTATAAAAAGAACCATTCACCTACACATCTAAACCCCTAGCTCATTCTCACAAAAAATCACAAACGAAAGAAACAAACCCTAGCTCAACAGTCCACGCAACTATGCATAATAACGCCATTAACAGCCCCCTCACACACAAATTAAAAACTGCCACAAACCCTTCACACTAATGGCCTCTTTACCTTAGCGCCACCTGCCCCTTCATCACATTGCTGCCTCACCATCAAGCCTTAGCGCCACCTGCCACACTCACAAACTGCACACACAAACCTAAAGCCCACTCAACGCTCACGTACCCTCACACAAACCGGCCTTCCTCAACACGTCCTCTCCATCCAACATCATTCCCCACTAACGCACACAGCAACAACAAACACATAGGCATTCACGCCTATTTTTCAACGCACGCACCATAAACCCTCCCAAAATTGCCGCATATCACTACCCAACTACATCACCAAAATAGCCCACTGCACTGCCAGTAATTACCGCAAGTTCAGCCCTTAAAAAACACCCCCAAACAGCCCTAAAACTGCTCAAAACAGTGACCAGAAACTACCCCCCCTAAATCGCGTAAAACAGCAGCCCAATACCAGTCCAAATAACCCACAAAACAGTCTCTAAATTACCAAAAAATAGTGACCAGAAAATACAACACAAACAGCAGCGAAACGAAGTGAAAACAACAGCCCAAACAGCGAAATAGCGAGGAAAAATGTTGGATTAGTAAACCAGAAAAGTTGCGGAATATCAACCTTTCCGACGGCCGTGTAACGCGCTTTCGAGAGACGACAAAAGAGGTTAGACCTTAGGGCACCTTCTTTATTTATTATTCTTCGTTTTTTTATTTATTTTAATATATTATCGCATGAGAGTCGTTTGTTGATGCATGATGTGAATTCTGGGTGAACGGAATGCGTGTTCTCTTTTGTGGTATATCGGATGGAAACCCAGACATAAATTCTGTAGCCGAATCCGAATGGACGGTAGTGCGGTTTGCACTCGGGATACAATGCCACGTACTACTTAAGAGACACACTTATTTCGTTTCATCCAAACTTTGTATTTGAGAATGATTTAGTCTAGTATGTTATTTATTATTTAAGTATGATTTAGTTGTTTATTTTTAAGAATGGTTAGAATATTTTGCGTTGGTCTTTGCATTATGTTTAGGTTGTTATTTGCTTTCCGTATTATATGATTAAAGTATGAGATTGTCGTGTGTTATTGTGTGTTTGCCGTGGTGATAACCTACTTTTCAAGCATGCAAACTTAGACATAGGATTTATCTTTATAAACATGAACTAGATATAGGTTGTTCTTAAGCATGTTACGTAGATTCGGTTGAGATATTGCACAAATCACATCATTACAAGTGACATTAAGTAAGGGACCATTCCGAACCCAACTGTTTGAGGTCTTCCCTTGCGGGGGGTGAGTGCGGCCTTAAATCACATTTTCCCGGTTCACACCGGTTGGCGACTCCATGTTATTTCTCCGGTTTAGTTCCCCCGAGGGCTATTTCGTACTCCCAACTAGGCCGCGAGCCTAGAACAGCGTCATCGATTTCTGTGTCCTACAACGTGTCAAGCCATCAGCATGCCACGTCAAAAGAGGCTGGCGTCGCGACGCCCAGAGCTCATCCGTGCCTATAAATTGAGCTCGAGGTTTCAGTTTCAAATGTACCATTCTCTCTGAATTCTCTGATGTAAATAGGGAGTTTTCTATCTAGTTTCTTTTGGTTTTTAGTTTTGTAATTAATTTTAATTACGTTTTGTAATAATAGTAATTTACTTTCTTTACTTTTTACAGTTTTTACTATTCACCATGAGAAGGTAACTTCCCTAGCTAGGGTGAAAGGAAATTCTTTTACTGTTATTGTTTAGATTAATCTCCCTTTAATATAATATATTCACTATTTAAAATATTGACTTAAAAAGGATACCGCCATATTGGTCGGTTGGTAATTCATTTTAATCTGGTTTAAACCTGACTAATCAAGGATACCGCCAGATTGGTCGATTGGTAATTAAATTTTCTTACCGCCTATATGGCTGGTTTATTTTTGTACTGCCTTTATGGCTGTTTGGAATTAATTTGACTTAATCAGGTTACCGCCTATATGGCTGGTTGGTAAAATAATCACAAGTTAATATATTATATTAAGGGATATATCTAAATAGTAAATAGTAAAAGTTGATCCTTTTACCTTAGCAATTTATTTTATTTTACTTTTCAGCTTTTACTTTATGTCTTTTACTTTTCAGCATTTTTACTTTATGTCTTTTACTTTTAAGTTTTTACTAGCCCTGGTTATGTGTTAGATATCTGGGGTTGTGATGAATTCTAATATCACCGGTTTATAAGGGGTTATTTTATAGTTTTGGTAATTTAAAGGTTTACTTATTAAGTTTTAAGCTTAATGCTTCTTGTTGTCTGATCACCAATAAGATTGATCTGGTAAATCTAAAATGAACTAGACATAGGGATTTTAGGTTTCAGCCTTAGACTTAATAGCCCACGATCTTCCTTGAGGATAGATAACCCTTTAATAGATTTCCTTACAGGATAGACATATACCTGTCGGGCGGGGGTAGCCATAATTGGAACTTAATCTTAATGAATCCAGGTAATTTGGTTGACATAGACATATGGTTCAATTGGGTTATACTGGGTATTTGTGTCTGACCATCGACAGAGGCTTTCGCATAATTTAGTGTTCCAGGTTGGTAAACCAATTTATTACACAAACATAAAATAATCACTTAATCTTTTAAAAGATATTAGAAAGATTCACAACCCTAGATCTTTGAGTCTTTTGTTATTTTCTTTAGTATTTTCTTTTGTTTATTGTATTTATTTTAATTATGGAAAACCACATTCTACCAATCACACAATCATTCTCTTCTCAATTTATTTAGATATTTGTAAATAAATAGATTCAACAATTAATAACAACAGTAGGAATTAAGTACTCGTGGGATCGATATTTTTATACTACTTGAACGATACGAGCGCTTGTGTTATACGTGTGTGTTTACGCCGGTCAAGTTTTTGGCGCCGTTGTCGGGGACTTATTTTTATTGAGTTATTAATTTTGAAGCTATCTAATTTACTTGTATCTAATTTTCTATATTTTATTTTGTAATTTTTATTTCTTTCTTTTGTTTTCAGGTGATTGAAAAATGGAACATTATTGGGAGATTGAAAGATTACGAGCTTTACTAGAAGAAGATACACCCCAAATCTGGGAGCAACAGTCCGGTTTTTCCAGCCCAACAACTACCACTGGATGTCAGAATCAAGCAAGACTACATTTGCTCATCAGAACGAAATGGGGAGATGTGTAATTTGTGATGGTAACCACTCGAGCGATCAATGTATATACCTTTCAGAGTGGCAGAATTATTGGAATCATTCAAGGTACCAAGAACCATCATATTTTCCATCTTATCCACCATCTACCTATGATTTTCATCAACAACCAGAACCATCAGAGGAAGATCAGTTGATTCACATGCTCAAAGATTGGTTCGAGGAACGGGAAGCTCAATTTGATGCACAAATTCAGAGTCAAGCGGCGTCTATACAGAGGATGACAGATCAAGTTAGACAATTAACAGACAACCTGAATCACATATCTCACGGAGCAAATTCAAATACTACTGAAGAAGCCTTCGAATATCCTGAGATTCATCATGACATCATAACAGTGGACGAGGCTGAGCAGTATCAAGAATCAGAGGTATTTATTCAGGAGCCTGAACCAACAAAGTCTCAATTTGATTTTTATTATTCTGATTCTGACGAGGATGAAAAAGCTGAGCTATTTATACCAACTGCACCAACAAAGGAGGATGAAACTTTCTTTCCTCAAAATAAGATCTTGGAGAATGTTTTGCACAAATGTTTGAAGAAGATCTACCTCAGCCAATCATTTCACTCAGATCAGAGGATGAAGACCTAAAAACAGACATAACATTACATCCTCAGATTGACACTTATGGAGCGTGCATTTCACAGATGACAGATGAAGAATTGAATACAGAAATTTTAAAATTCATCTATGAAGAAAAGATGGAGCAAGAAACAGAGCAAATGGAGGAACAATTGTCAGACCAAATTAAAGATACAGAACATTCATGAGAAACATCACTGTTTTTGGGAGTACAGATCAAAAACATCAACCAGAAGCTTGACAGAATGGAACGCCCATTCCAAGTCAAGCACCATACGAGACCTCCTGATTTTATTTCTTTCTTTTCAGGAACCACTGGAGCAATAAAGGTTAAAAAGGTGGCACAAGCACTGAATGAGACAAAATATTTTTTGCCCATTTACCGTTGGAAGAGACCCTTCAAAAGCAACGCTCACGGGATTGTCTTTAATCGGACATCCAAAACGATGCTGAAACCTTATTGACAGATAGATTTCAATTACGTCTGGTTGAAGACGAAAAATTTAGCGCTAGCAGGGAGGCAACCCATGCACTTTGTTGTAAATTATGTTTTCATATTTTGTGTATACATAATGTGGAATTATTTTTAGTTTTATTTTTTTTTTGCTGGAAAAATAAAAACGGAATATTTCAGGACAAAGCAAGCCAGTGCCAGCGGGATTTTCACAAAATAAAAATTTGACAAAATCACGAAGATATAAAGTTGACTCAGTAGAGACGGCCGAGTAATGAATCAGCTCTTGAGATGTGTCCCAATGGATTTATCCGTCGAAAGACTTGGTTTTGCCAAAAAAAACCTAAAAAAAACCGAGTGTCGCGACGCAAGGCAAATTTCAGCGTCGCGACGCTGACTCGATTACAGGTCTAAATCCAGCAGCCGCCGAGACAGATCTCATTTCCCTCATACTCATTTAACTATTTTCTCTTAGCCAATATTATCACTACAAAAATCGAGAACCACCATCACCCACAGCAGAGATCTGCCTAGAAACCGTGAGTCACCCTTGCCAAGCCACACCTGCCGTGAGCCACTGACCACCGATTCCATTGCGAAGCTGAGCCGTACCAAGTCAAGACTGAACCAAAAACCGAGAGTCAACAACACCCACAGCCGAGATCTGCCCAGAAACCGAGAACCACTACCGATGCCACCGAGCCTTTACCGAGACCTTCACCACCTTGACCAAGCCGAGTCGTACTGAGTCCCAACCGAAACCAAAAACTGAGACCCATCTCAGTCAAACCAACATCGCCGAAACCAAACCACCAACACAACTGAAGACAGAAATCGAGATCGACCAAGCCACTACCGCCGATTTCACCCACTACTGAGCCACCACCACGGAGATCCAACCAAAACCGAACAAAGCCGAGCCTAACTGAGCCCACTGCCAAGCCAAAGCGGAGGAAAAACAGGTCCGGATTTTCAAAATTAGTAACAGTATAATTTGAAGAAATTAATTTGGTAATTTGTGTGGTAGATATTATTGAAATTGGTTGGACTTTGGAAGTGTTGGATTTGTGAATTTTGTAGATTTGGGGGCGAAGTTTGACGATAGTTTTAGGGTGTATTTTGGAAAAACTTGAGATTTTAGGGGAGATTCTATCAAAATTTCGGTAAAAATGCCGCTGAAAAGATCCAGGGCATCGACTTCTGCCGCACCCACTTTTGATGATCTTAAATTCGTATCTGCTGCTGCGGAGAAGAGATACGAAGAGGGAATAAATCGGAAACACCATATTATGTAGAGGGGATTTGACATAAACCCCGAGTTATTTCCTGATATTGACAGAATTATCGCAGATCGGCACTGGCGAAAGCTTTGTCAGCTGCCTCACCCAGCCTATGCAGTTATTGTGCGGGAGTTTTACCCTAATGCTTATGAGCATCGTGCGTATGTGGCAATGGTGAGAGGTCAGCATGTATCATTTGATTCCTCAACTATTAACAGATTTTATGAAATACCTGACTTGGAGGAAGATGAATATTCTACGGTGTTGGGAAATATTGATATCACTCATCTCACGGAGACTTTGTGCGTTCCAAATGCTGCTTGGGTCATGAGTAGCAGTGGAGAATATATGAAGATGAGTTCGAAATTGCTGAAGCTTGAGACAAAAGTGTGCTTCCACTTCGTGACTAGAACTTTGCTACCATGATCTCACATCACATATGTCACGAAGGAATGAATGATATTGTTGTACTACATTCTGGAAGGTTATACAATTGATGTTGGTCAGCTGATTTCGACCAACATCGCTTGGGCTGCAAGATCGATACAGGCTGGCCTGTTTTATTGTTATTTGATTTCATCACTCTGCACACAGGCCAGGGTTCCTGTAGAACCAAGAGAGGAATTGACGCAACCCATGACAACAATAACTGCCAGAATTATCCAACAATTTCATACAGAGAGACAGGCTCCTGCAGGACCATCAGCTTCCAGACCAGCTTCTGCACCAGCACCACAACAACCCCACAGATCATCTCAACCTCGCTCCTTAACTCAAAGGGTCACTAGATGGGAATCTTAGCAGGGATACATGGTTCAGCTGCTCAAACAAATAGCACAACAAGTGGGGATACAAGATGACCAGTTTCCACCACATCCAAATATCGACAGTGACGAGGAGGAGACTAATGGTTAAAAAACTCAGGTACTATTGTTCCCTTCTTTTTTTATTTTTATTTTGTAACGCATTGGGGATAATGCTTGATTTAGGTTTGGGGGTGTGGGTCTGCTTTTAAATTTTTTTCAAAATTCCATTAAAATTTTTCTTTTCTGCATGGCGTGTGTTGAATTTCAGTATTTTTATTTTTGTCCGTGTTTTAAAATCGATTAAACCCAAAAAAAAAAAGAGTCCGATGATTTGATTGTTTGTTTAGCTAAAAAGTTTTAGGAAAAGATAAATGCTAATTTCACTTTTATCCCTAATTTTAATTTCATATCTAGGTCAGACTCGTGAGCACTTAAGAAAATAGTCTTGTAAGCAGTTAGATAAAAAGGAATTAACAATATGACTAGTTAAAATAATCGGTGGTTACTGAATGACCGTTTGCCTGAGTTTTTGTTTCTGTCTGCAATTATTATGTGAGGTATGTAAAAAAAAAAAAAATAAACTAAACCAAGCAAGTACTTAGTAACTGAGCATCTTGCCTCAGTAAGCAGTGATAGTTCGCGTCAAACGGGAAAGCTTGTGTTAGTTTATTAAACATCCGAGATCCGGGTGATTAAGTCTGTAGGGGTGTTTTAACACCTAATGCCCTAAAACCATCTGGTTTGGGAGTCACTGGCTCAAAGCTCGCTACATGGATCAAAGATGTTGTATATAAATAAAAAAAATAAAAAAAATCAGAAAAATCACATACCTCACATGTGCTGATTGTAGTAGACAGAACAATTTTAGATACTCAGATTGGTTTGACCCATTAACTACTGAGAGTTGAGACGAAATCACCAAGTTGACAACTTAGAATCGAAGCTGTTTACAGAATTATTCACACACACACTTTGAGTCTGATTTAGATATGTTGTTCAAAAGAAAGGATTTTAGTTGGTATATGCGTTTTGAAAGTTCCTATAACTTTGATGCTAGACATTCTCTGAGGACGCTGTATATATATTTATTATCTTGTCTTTTTGCTTTTGTGTGCATTAGTTTCACTACCTTTTTACTTTTGTAAAATGTTTGTGGGTATCATTGCTATAAACCCTCACGAGACTACATATCGTCCACTAGGGACACCTAGGGGTTTAAAGGCTTGTTGCATATGCTAAATGCAACCGTGATCCCTACGAAAGTGGCTTAGTTAAATTTTATTTTAAAGATGTTTATGTTATTTTATTCTATGTTTTGCTCGAGGACTAGCAAAATGTTAGGTTTGGGGGTGTGATGAGTGGTAATTATATCACTATTTCCCACTCATTTAACTTAATATTTTGTATAGTTTCTTGAGTTTTGTGAATATTTTGATGTGTTTTGTGTTATTTTATAAATAAATAAAGTTTCAGGACACTCTGGAGGTGATTTGGGCCAAAGCAGTGAAAATTGGACCAAAAGGGCAAAATGGTCATTTCGCGCGTCGCGACGCCTATCATGCGCCGAACAGTGCTAACGTGCGCCGGGTCCATAATTTAGAATCTGAGAAAAGTTTGAATTTGCTAACGTGCGACGTGCCACATGTCACCATCACAGCCGATCTGCTAACGTGCGTCATGCCACGTGTCATCATCCTACGGTACCGACAGTCGCCATCGCCATGTGTCACCACGTGTCACTCCACTTGTCAGCCACGTCATCGTCCACATCATCAGTTGACCGAGTCAACGTGCCACCTCACCGCCACGTCATCATCAGCCAATCACGAAGTGCCACGTGTCGCAATTCTATGGTGCCGACAGTCACTTTGCCACGTGTCGCCACATCAGTGCCACATCAGCGCCATGTCAACATCAATTATTGATAAAATTATCCGAAATTGACACGTGGCGGATAAGAATCTGAGCCGACCAATCAGAAGCCACCATGTGTCACAATAATTGAGTTGTTAGTTGCCTTGCCACGTGTCGCCTTATCTCCTTATCCAGAATCACCACGTGTCAAGCCCTCAGCATGCCACGTCAAAAGAGGCTGGTGTCGCGACGCCAAAGGCCTTGGCGTCGCGACACCCAGAGCTCATCTGCGCCTATAAATTGAGCTCGAGGTTTCAGTTTCAATTGTATCATTCTCTCTGAATTCTCTGATGTAAATAAGGAGTTTTCTATCTAGTTTCTTTTAGTTTTTAGTTTTGTAATTAATTTTAATTACGTTCTGTAATAATAGTAATTTAATTCTTTACTTTTTACAGTTTTTACTATTCACCATAAGGAGGTAACTTCCCCAGCTAGGGTGAAAGGTAATTCTTTTACTGTTACTATTTAGATTAATCTCCCTTAAATATAATATATTCACTATTTAAAATATTGACTTAAAAAGGATACCGCCAGATTGGTCGGTTGGTAATTCATTTTAATCTGGTTTAAACCTGACTAATCAAGGATACCGCCAGATTGGTCGGTTGGTAATTAAATTTACTTACAGCCTATATGGCTGGTTTATTTTTGTACCGCCTTTATGGCTGGTTGGAATTAATTTGACTTAATCAGGTTACCGCCTATATGGCTGGTTGGTAAAATAATCACAAATTAATATATTATATTAAAGGAGATATCTAAATAGTATATAGTAAAAGTTGATCCTTTTACCTTAGCATTTTATTTTATTTTACTTTTCAGCTTTTACTTTATGTCTTTTACTTTTCATCATTTTTACTTTATGTCTTTTACTTTTAAGTTTTTACTAGCCCTAGTTATGTGTTAGATATCTGGGGTTGTGATGAATTCTAATATCACCGATTTATAATGGGTTATTTTATAGTTTGGGTAATTTAAAGGTTTACTTATTAAGTTTTAAGCTTTATGCTTCTTGTTGTTTGATCACCAATAAGATTGATCTGGTAAATCTAAAATGAACTAGACATAGGGATTTTAGGTTTCAGCCTTAGACTTAATAGCCCACGATCTTCCTTGAGGATAGATAACCCTTTAATAGATTTCCTTACATGATAGACATATACCTGTCGGGCGGGGGTAGCCATAATTGGAACTTAATCTTAATGAATCCAGGTAATTTGGTTGACATAGACATGTGGTTCAATTGGGTTATACTGGGTATTTGTGTCTGACCATCGACAGAGGCTTTCGCATAATTTAGTGTTTCAGGTTAGTAAAGCGATTTATTACACATACATAAAATAATCACTTCATCTTTTAAAAGATATTAGAAAGATTCATAACCCTAGTTTTTTGTGTCTTTTGTTATTTTCCTTAGTATTTTCTTTTGTCTTTTTATTTATTTATTTATTTAGCAAATCTACAATCAACCAAATCAATCAAGCAATCATTCTCTTCTCCCTCAATTAGATATATGTAAATAAATAGATTCAATAATTAATAACAACAGTAGGAATTAAGTCCTCGTGGGATCGATATTTTTATATTACTTGAACGATACGTGCGCTTGCGTTATACGTGTGTGTTTACGCCGGTCAGTGACTTACTCTTAAACTTTAGAGTTGCTCACTTATATAAACCCAAGATATGAAAGGTTTGGTGCAAATATTTGTAAAGAATTCTTTGGGTTTATATAGGTGCTCCAAAGACAACAAAGATAATTAAGAATCCGATGTGGGATAAATGCTAATTTAATCTTAGCCATTGAATCTTAATGTAGTGGTTTAATGAGATTATAAAACCCTAATAAGAGTTAGGGCCGAATTGGAATTCAATACAAATAAATTTTTTTTACTATTCACGTTTTTTTATTTATTTATTTATTCCAATTCCCAAAGTGCCCCTATCGTCATTCACCAATCCCTAAGCCACTATGAAACCTCATAAATGATCAATTCAATAAGTAAACACATTGAACCATTTATGAACAATTCCTACAGCAATCATATATGCTATTAAATTTGTATTGTGCACTGTTAACCATTGATTTCGACTTTGTTGTGTGTGACCTTTTGGGTTCCCTTCAAGTTGGACATGAACTGAATCGTGATAATTTAATCGAACATAAATTATCCTCCGATCAGATGGTCGTTCGATTACAATGACCAAGGTTGACATCTAGCAAAATGCCAAGACCCCCAAATGAGAAGGAAAGATATATACCCATTCTGTATGCGATTTACAAATGATACGGTCCATCGCCTCACTGTATCTCCACCTATTGACCTAGGGTACGGAAAGTGTCTACCCATATGGTCAAAGGTATGATGTTGATAGTGTCATGAATTATGCTAACCCAAGAATCTCACATGATTCTTCCGCTGCGGCCACTGTCTCAAGCACTGATCATACATATCAACCCGCGAACATGAATACTACTATTATAAGAAAATATTATCCTAGAGAGTGGCGATTCTCTGTTGTATCTTTACAAACTTCATGTGTTTTAACAAATGACCCAATCATACCCTTATGACCGGATCTTTTGAACCGGTGAAGGAGAATGTCAAAGTTATTTGATGCACACATAAGATTGTAAAGACCTCAAGTCTAAGGACTAGTCATACAATCGATACATGAAAGTTCTCATAGACACATGGGATAAATACTCCATATGAAAACTTTCGGCGGTCAGTTTGATGAACACGAGCAACTCATGCATCCATGTGATACACCAAGCAGATGGATCTCCGTTAGTAGCCTATGAGATCAGCTATCACTTAAAGGCATATTATATCATCATGCTAGTCTCTCCGCTTTGTGAACACCCATATTATTCACAAAACTATGACTATGAACGTTTGAGATTAATGATTATCATAAGGTGTGGAAGCCATCATCTTATTACTCCAAGGGCTTTATTACAGTTTTTGGTCATTCATATAATTTATGTAAGACACATATAATAAAGATTTCCATTTTATTAATTAATGAAAAATATTACAAATACATGTACATATAGCTCATCCACAAGTTGGGTATAGGGCATATCCCTAACAATCTCCCACTTGCACTATAGCAACTAGTATGAATCTGGACACCATACTCACAGGGGTGCCTATCATGCTTTTGTTAAGTCAGCCCTTTAGTCAGAGAATCTGCAAGATTATCTTCTGCGGGTATTTTCTCTATAATAACTTATTTTCTCTCAACAATCTCTCTGATGAGATGAGATTGCTTGAGTACTGACCGGCGTAAACACACACGTATAACGCAAGCGCACGTATCGTTCAAGTAGTATAAAAATATCGATCCCACGAGGACTTAATTCCTACTGTTGTTATTAATTATTGAATCTATTTATTTACAAATATCTAATTAAATGGAGAAGAGAATGATTGTTTGATTGTTTGATTGGTTGAATGTGGTTTTCCTTAATTAAAATAAATAAAATAAACAAAAGAAAAGAAAATACTAAGGAAAATAACAAAAGACTCAAAGATCTAGGGTTGTGAATCTTTCTAATATCTTTTAAAAGATGAAGTGATTATTTTATGTTTGTGTAATAAATTGGTTTACTAACTTGGAACACGAAATTATGTGAAAGCCTCTGTCGATGGTCAGACGCAAATACCCAGTTTAACCCAATTGAACTATATGTCTATGTCAACCAAATTACCTGGATTCATTAAGTTTAAGTTCCAATTATGGCTACCCCCACCCGACAGGTATATGTCTATCCTGTAAGGAAATCTATTAAAGGGTTATCTATCCTCAAGGAAGATCGTGGGCTATTAAGTCTAAGGCTGAAACTTAAAATACCTTTGTCAAGTTTATTTTAGATTTACCACATCAATCTTATTGGTGATCAGACAATAAGAAGCATTAAGCTTAAGACTTAATAAGTAAACCTTTAAATTACCCAAACTATAAAATAACCCCTTATAAACTTGTGATATTAGAATTCATCACAACCCCAGATAACTAACTTAGTTACGACACATAATTAGGGCTAGTAAAAACTTAAATAAAATAAAAGACATAAAGTAAAATGCTGAAAGTAAATTGCTGAAAAGTAAATGACGGAAAGTAATGCTGAAATTAAATACTGAAAATTAAATGCTGAAAGTAAATGCTGGAAAGTAAATTACTGAAAAGTAAAATGCTGAAAGTAAATTGCGAAAGTAAATTGCTGAAAAGCAAATAAAGTAAAAGTACAATAAAAGAAAATGCTGAGGTAAAATGATCCACTTTTATTACTTCTATTTTAGATATCTCCATTAATATAATATATTAACTTTGCATGATAATTACCAACCAGCCATATATGCGGTATCCAGATTAAGTCAAATTTATAATTAATTACCAACCGACCAATCAGGCGGTATCCAGTTTAGTCATGTTAAAACCAAATTAAATAATTACCAACCGACCAATATGACGGTATCCTCGTTAAGTCAGGTTTTAACTAGTTTATATATTATAATTAAGGGAGATTAATCTAAATATTAGTAATAAAAGTTTTACCTTTTACCCCAGCAAAGGGGAGTTACCTCCTCATTACTGAAAAGTAAAAACTGAAAATTAAAGAAAGAAAAGTATTGTGCGTAAAAGTAAATTGCGGAAAGTAAAAATTGAAAAGTAAAGAAAAGAAAGTGCGAAAGCAGAAATTAATTACTGAAAGCTGTAAATAAACAAACAAGATACAATCTTCTTAGTATTCTTAAGGAATTCCTTAGAAGAAAGTATGAATTTACAAATGAAATTACTTGGTATTTATAGGCAAAATTTTACCTCCATCAAATCATCCACCAAATCCATTATTAATTGCTCCACTAATTGCTCCACTAATTGCTTATCATGTTTGGTGGTGATTGATAATTTTTATTATTTATTATTAATTTATTTTTTGCTTTGAAAATGATTGAAAATGACTTTAATAATTACACACAACACACTTCTGGATGGTTCATCAATTTCGGGCATGAATTCTTCAGAATTCGAAATTATTTTGTCCTTAAAAGTTGTAGATCTTTGAGTCTTCTTTAATCTGGAACTTTAATCAGCTCAATCCGATATTGGAGTAAAAAGTTATGCCCCAAATACGACAGATGCGCAAAATTGGAATTTCCAAAACTGCACTTCGTTAAAACGCCCTTTCAAGTTTCCAATCTCCAAAATTAATATGTCAAGTCCAATTTTTGCTCTTATTTGACCCACATTTCGTCCTAAATAATTCCATTGTGTCCCAATATTATTTTATCTGCAAAATAAACTAAAACACATCAAAATGTTCATCAAACCCGAGAAACTAAACAAAATATTAAGTAAAAGTGGCGGTAAATATTGATATATTTTCCGCTCATCAAGTACATGCTTGGATTTCTGGTTGAGCTTCTTGGCCTCTTGGGCTTCCCTAACTTCTTTGGCTTTCAAGGATCTTCAGTCTTTCTTCCAATGACCATTCTTTCCACAAAAGAAACATTTCTCATTTCCCTTTTTCTTCTCCACCTTACCATTGGGCTTTAGGTGATCTGGAGCCTTGGCCTTGCCCTTAATTTTCTTTGGGAATCGTGGCTTCAGGTCTGTACCTGTAAGCATGACGGAGGTTTTAAGCTCCGATTTCAAGTCCTTTTCTGCTTGCTTTATCAGATTGTGCAATTCTGCTAAAATAGTTTATTTATCAGACAGATGAAACTGCATAATAAAGTTAGAGAATTCTTTTGGTAAGGATTAAAGAATTAGATCGTGACCTATCTCATGATCCATGATGAACCCGAGGTTGGCCAATTTTTCAATGTGGCCAATCATCTTAAGCACATGTCCACTAACAGATCATTCTTTATACCTTGTTTGGAATAAGGCACATGACACTTGGAATCTCACGGTATGAACGAAAGTTGCATACAACTCCTTTAAGTGAAAGATGATGGTTTGAGCATCAATATCTTCGTGAGCTTTCTGAAGTTCATCTGACATAGAGCCAAGCATTATGCAAACTGCTTGCTCATCATAATCGACGTGTTTCTTCCAAGCATCAAATGTATTTTGGTCAGCATCTTATGCGGGTTCATGGGGAAATGGTCTTTCAAGAACATAGAAAATCTTTTCTTGTCGTATGATAATTTTAAGGTTTCTAAACCAGTCAATGTAGTTGTCCCCTTTGAGCTTATGCTCATCAAGGATGGAACGAAGTGATATTCTGTTTGCCATTTGAATGTTTGTGAAATATTTTAACCCACCTATTAAGAGAGAATGTTAAAATTTGGAATATATTTTCATTAATGTTTCATAATAACATGGGATTTTAATATTATGAAGTTGCTCCCACTCAATTGTTTTAAAATTTTAAGCAAATCGCATCAACCCCAATATGATGGATTTCTTGTGGGCGAGGATCCCATTATCATCATTTCATAACTCCGACTAGGGCCGGTCGTTATAAAATACGATAATTAGGTAGGTTCCCAACCAATTTATGATATAAATCACAATTCTGTGATCATTGGGTTGGGCAATCAAACATGCCATAGCTTATGCTAGTCCTTGTGGACACCCAATCTTTTCCACTAATTTATAAGACCATGCCTAAGGGTCGCTGCGTCTTATGACTCAGAAAAGTCAAGCAATTATCAATAGTACGATTTAGGGACAAATTGGTATTGGTCAGTCTGGTAAAGCCTAGTCCTGCCAATACGGTTTAAGCCCTTTGGGTTTATACTTTACAATGGGAGGCAAATTTTAGACTTAAGTTATTATTGAGGATTTTAGCAAGTTTAAGTGAATAACTGTCAAATGGATTCCTCCATTGAAAATTCCCCAGAGGGAGGGTGGAGCGAACTCTCTTAAATACCTTACCTCTTAGGCTCTTATTGCCTTGGTAACATGAATAAACAATAGAACCTCCAAATTAGTCCAACACTTTAAATATGCTTTAAGGTAAGCTTTGAGTAAATGATTATCTAGATGTCTTCACAGCTTTTCCTTTTGGCTATAAAAAGGTAGTGAGTGAAGGAAGACACCAAATCATTATCTAACTCTAGTAATACCTTTGGTTAAATTAACTTTAGTTTGGAAAGTTTTATTAATGCCTTGGTCCCACCCCACTTGTATCTTTTATAATGTCTTTTATTATAAACAAGTGATTTATATTTATTAGCCTTAAAGGTAATAAATCTCTAAGTTCATCACGGAATAATTACTTAGCTAAGGGATAAGCAATACACTCTCTATTTCCTTAGAAAGTCTCTATATGCTTGCACCCTAAAATAATCATGCCAATTCTAATAATACATAGAATCATCAAGTATATGAGTTTTAATATGTTGGAATTATTTTAGGCATTAAATAACTTTGATTAATATTTAATTATGATATTGCATTTTATTTTATTCAAATAAATATACTATTCATGTTTTTTTACAGATGCGTGAAATTTAAATGCAATTTCACAATTCCAATCTTAACCAAATCATGCAAAACTTGTACCTAAAATTAAGTTCAGGGTGTTATCTTTCCAACGAGCTTTTACACACCCAATTTCGAGTTCAAATGAGAGAGAACTAATCAAAACAAAAATGGTGCGCTGATACCACTGTTGGGAAGCAGCCGCGAGTGCGCAGCAGAAAATCAAAATAAATCAAATTATGATGCTGTTATCCCTTTGCCCAAGACCCATTTGTTTTGATTATTCTACAAGCCTAGGCATGTTACTATATATTCTAAGCATAAAAACTCATAAAACATGCAAAGAACATAAACCTAAACATGCTAACTATCATAAGAACTCTAATTAAAATAAAGAAAGAAAAAGACTTACTTGAACCGAAGACTCCTCCAGTCCTCCCTCCAATCTACAAGCTTTTCTTGAACTCAGCAAGCTCTTCCACGTTCCAAAGAGCCTCCCAAGTGTGTGGCCTGCAAAGGTGCACACACCAAAGCCAAAACTCAACGGCAAAACTACGCCTTGAGTGCACGGGTATTTTGCCTTTGGTGCTAGCCTAGGCAAATACCTCAAAACTTTTAAGAGTTTATTTTATTTATTTATTTATTCCAATTCCCAATAAGAGTTTGGGCCGAATTGGAATTCAAAACAAATTAAAATTTTTTACTATTCATGTTACTATTTATATTACTATTCACTTTATTTTATTTATTTTATTTTATTTATTTATTTATTCCAATTCCCAAAGTGCCCCTATCGTCATCACCAATCCCTAAGCCACTATGGAACCTCATAAATGATCTGTTCAATAATTAAACACATTGAGCCATTTATGAAAAATTCCTACAGCAATCATATATGTTGTTAAATTTGTATTGTGCACTGTTAACCATTGATTTCGACTTTGTTGTGTGTGACCTTTTGGGTTCCCCTCAAGTTGGACATGAAATGAATCGTGATAATTTAATCGAACATAAGTTATCCTCCGATCAGATGGTCGTTCGATTTCAATGACTAAGGTTGACATCTAGCAACATGCCAAGTCCCCCAAATGAAAAGGAAATATATATACCCATTCTGTATGCGATTTACATATAATACGGTCTCTCGTCTCACTGTATCCCCACATATTGACCTATGGTACGGAAAGTGTCTACCCATATGGTCAAAGGTATGATGTTGATAGTGTCATGAATCGTGCTAACCCAAGAATCTCACATGATTCTTCCGCTGCGGCCACAGTCTCAAGCACTGATCATACATATCAACCTGCGAACTAGAATACTACGATTATAAGAAAATATTATTCGAGAGAGTGGCGATTCTCTGTTGTATCTTTACAAACTTCATGTGTTTCAACAAATGACCTAATCATACCCTTATGACCGGATCTTTTGAACCGGGGAATGAGAATGTCAAAGTTATTTGATGCACATATAAGATTGTAAAGACCTCAAGTCTAAGGACTAGTCATACAATCGATACATGAAAGTTCTCATTGACACATGAGATAAACACTCCATATGAAAATTTTCGACGGTCAGCTCGATGGACACGAGCAACTCATGCATCCATGTGATACACCAAGCAGACGGATCTTCGCTAGTAGCCTATGAGATCGGCTACCCCACTTAAAGGCGGATCATATCATCATGCTAGTCTCTCCGCTTTGTGAACGCCCAGATTATTCACAAAACTATGACTAGGAAAGTTTGAGAGTAATGAATCTCATAAGGCGTGGAAGCCATTATCTTATTACTTCAAGGGCTTTATTACAGTGTTTGATGATTCATATAATTTATGTAAGACACGTATAATAAAGATTGTCATTTTATTAATTAATGAAAAATATTACAAATACATGTACATATAGCCCATCCACAAGTTGGGTATAGGGCATATCCTAAACAACATTTACATCTATATCTCTGGGATTATCCGGATACCTGTGATGGATAGATTATACGTATGCAATGACCTCGACCTGTATGATTCAGCTAGTTTATCCGTGGTCGTCATAATTTACGGGTGGGTAAATTATGGACACGAAATTGGATTTTGTGACGGATATACCTGAATCTAGAGAGTCTTACTAATGAAATATACTCGTAGAGCACTAGGGCAACTTTTATGAAAAATGGTGATTATTTATAAATCGTTTAACTGTTAAACGAAAAATACATGCAAACGGGTCGAACCATCATTTCCTAATTAATATGTATTTGTATTTAATATATGATATTATTAAATACAAATTAATAAATTGTCAAATAAAGGTATTTGACATATATCATTTATATATGTATTTGAGATATTTAAAGTAAATATAATACAAATATTTGAGATTTGTATTTAATTAATTAATTAATTGTTAAATAATTAATATAATTAAAATATAAATATCTTATGAAATGATAAAGTTAGGAAATCATTATAAGTGTCAATTGTTGACTTTAAAGTAAAGGAAAAGGTTGTCAAAATGGTTTTGACTTCCTAAGATATTTGTTTAAATTATTTGAAAAATGAAAATATCTTTTTCCTTTACTAAATGTAATTTTCGGCCCTAGACCTAAATAAATATAATTGTTATATTTTTAAATTGCTTTTTTTGACTTATAATTTTCATTAAATGTGTAATGATAAAATTTGCAAGTTGATTAAAGTTACTTTAAATGAAACAAAATAATATCTAGATATTTTATATACCTAATTTTCGGCCAAGGGCTTTTTGGTGAAGGTATATATTGTTTTGTTTCATCTTTTAGGGTTAAAAAAAAAGTTCATTAGACATAAAACAAAAACAAAAGTAGTTGAGAGAAAAGCTTGAAGGCTAAAGTAAGATGGCTTGTTTTGTAAGTTTTTCTTCAAAGTCTTCAACATGAAAATTATTTCTAACATGCTTAGCATCATTTTGTTGCTTTGGTGTTGTCTCTCTTCTTATAGTTTGTGTTTATTTTGGTTGTGAACTTTGATGAAAGATTGATGCATGTAAGTAAGCTTGAAATGGTTTCAAAGATTTACTTTTGATTTTTGGAAAATCAAGTTTCCATTCTAGAGTTGGTAAGCCACTCCTTGGTGACCTAGAATTGTTCTAGAGTTGTTTCAAAGTGGTGAGGCTAGATTGGTAAAGTATTGAATGGATTAAAGTGTTGGATTTTGTAGATTTGGTGAAATTGGACAATTTGTTGAAATTGAAAAATTAGGGTTCATAACCCACTCAAAATTTGGGAATTTTCATATATGTTATGTATTATGGTATGAATATGATGCGTGAAAATCTTTGGGTTGATTGGATTTGATCTTGGCATGTTTTGAACAAAAGGGACCAAAATGCAATTACTTGAAAATTTGGGGTGCTCACGACAATTACTCAAAAATTGGGGATTTGTGTGAAATCTGATTTTGATGCATTAGATGTGTTGAAAAATATTTTATAAATGATTTAGAATCATCCAAATTATATTTGAAAATTTTTGGGCTAAAATAATCAATTTACAAAGTTTTAGGGCAATTCGGTAATTACCAAGAAATTTGATCTCTTGTGTAATTTTTCAGAATTTGATAATTGGATAATTAAATAAATAAGTTTATTTAATTGATCCGAGAAAAATTTTGAAATCGGAAAATTTTGATTTTCCGCAATTCCGCTACGTTACTGATATTCCCCCTTAAAACCCTAACAAAATGGTATTAGAGCGAGTCTGATTCTGGCCACCCTAATATGATTATGCCTTTTAAATTCAATGTTTAATTTATTCTTTACTTGTTGCATGCATGTATTTATTTAATTTGATTAAATAAATTAAAAGAATCTTTTGCGGAAAATCCCTAAATAATAAGGTTTTATGTCATTTATGTATTTGATGCATATTACATGGTCCGTATTGTCAATACGGTTTATGAATATTTTTCCGTGACTATATCTGAGACCATGCCTCTGCTGTGAGGGTGTAGCCGATAGATATTTATTTATACCGGATGTATGTCAGATACTAGATAAATTCAAGCGAAAGCGCAATCCTGAACGTGCCCTAGCTGTCAGGGTTACGCAAGTAGCTTGAGTTTATCATTGACGAGTTTAACCTTGGTACGTCTCCTTGTGGGCCTGCCTTAGCAGTCACAATGAGAAACGACCAGGACCGGAAACCCAGGAGTCACTAGTGAGTGATTGACAAATGAGTTGTCTACCTGATGAATATACGTAGGCGAGACCGTGCCTCTGCTATGAGTCGAAATATATTCATGGGGTCCACTTCCCATTATGGAATTTGATTTAATTATTGAATTCCCTTTTTCCGTTTGGGATTACGGTATTACGTAAAATAATGGGAGGCACTGCTAAGTTTAAAAATTTCATAACTTAGGCAGTGTGTATTATTATGGAAATAGTCGCTTGTTCGTTTCCTTATTCTATTATTTATATAGAATTGAACTTTTATTCACTGCACATATATTTAGATATGTTATCTGACTTGACTCTTGGTTGCAGTAATTCTAGAATAGGTTCTAGATACTATTAGGCTAGGATATTTTTAGATTGGTCTAAGCCATCGGGAACTGTTGTTCCGATTTTCTTGAAAAATCAAGATGGTTAGTGACTTAGTCTCTAAGTCATGACATATAATCTAGATAGATATCCCTTTTAGGATATAATACTTTAGAGAGAATAGTTTCTTATTCGGTAAGAATTGACTTGAATTAGTTCATGTCTCGAGATTCTTGATTGGTATTAAGAAAGCCCCATTAGGTATTTGTTTATCTAGTAATGACGTTTCTTAGCTTTAATGACCTTTAGAGGCAATGTGTCTGACACAATTTGCTAATCAGTTATTTGCAATTATTGTGAATAGTTGAATGCAAATAGTAAAGCTAAAGAAAGGAGATGCGTATAGTTGTGTATAGAAAAATTTGATTTTCACAATATTACAACTATAGGTATTGGATACCAGATCTCCCGTCTAGTTATTTAAAATATAAGTTAATGATTGTTTTGATATTTGATATCGGAACTTGCGACTATTGGACAGTTACTTGTTCTTTATAAACAATTGTTATATATTTTAAATATAACTAGTAGTGTCATTGACGTTGAGATAAACATTAAGAAAAATTATTCGGTAAAGTACATAATTTAGAACGGTGCTTTATGAGATTTTTTCACTTAAGTATCAGATGCTTATTCCGTATGGTAAATGGTGGTTTGATATGAGATCACACCACATATCCTTATCCATTTAATGAATATTATATTTGGAAAGGTGATTAAAATCTTGTTTAATCAATGATTTGTCATTGGACCACCAGATTTATTAAACTGATACATAAGATGTATGTAGTTTAATGAATTGTAATTGCTTAAGGTAGTTTTCTTTACTTCGTAACTTAGTTGATGAATTGTCGTAACTTAGTTACGTGTTTCTGAAAGAACACATATTGAACGTCTTGAAATGATCAAGAATATTTAATCTGTTCTGATGAAACGCAGACTGAATATTTTTGACTGGTTCAAAGATATTCAATCTGAAGTTTTTGAGAACTCTATCCTTAAAATTCATTACATGTCTTTGAACTGTTCAAAGATCTTTGATACGATCAAACATATGAATTTAACGAAATTAGTTCTAAGGTTATTCAATGAATATGATTCTTAAACAATATTATTCTTCCACGATTCCATCTTAATGGAATTGAGTAGTGGGAGTAATCGAATCTTATATGATTTGATTCGTTCGATATTGAATGTTGCCAAATTTGTTTCAATACTCTTGGGGATATGCTCCAGTAACATTAGTTCATCTTTTAATTTAGGTTCCATTAATTTCTACAGCTACATATATGATATGTATAGATAGAAAATCCCAATCTTGAAAAGTTTGAGATTTTAATCTTTCTTTTATATAATAGTTATTAATGGAAATTACTTACACCTCGGAGGTATAAGAAAATTTTATCGTTTATTCTGTTTAATAGAATATTGTATTCTATTTGATAGAATATCTTTCCTACGATCCTAAGTAATAAAATCATTTTATTACTTGGTGTGTAACATCGGATGTTAACAATTGTAGAAAAGACTTGACTTATTGAAGTCAAATGTGAGAATGATAAATTATAATTGGAACTACGTAATTAATAAGATGAAACAACTCTTATACATTTTCGTACAAGAACAATATGATAACATAATCATTTACGAGTATTTGATACTTAATGGTTCTATGTTTTCTTACCGAAGAAAATTATCTTATAACTTATAATAGAAGCGATATTTGATATCGATTCTGGAAGTTCACCATTGAACTGTACATATAAGATTGTTCATAGCTTACTACGATCAAGTTTTGAACTTGATTAAGCTTTCATTATGAATTAGTTCATAAATTGTGCAAATGGTTTACACAGCAAAAGCTAAGTGAGTTGATTAAAGGTTTGACCCTTATAGTATGACAGTGAGAAAAGTTATACTCAGCAATCTATTGTAGATTCTGAGGAAACTTGTCTCTAGTCACACTAATTGAACAATTAAAGATATATTGGTTAATGTTGATATTAAACTGTACATTTTAGCTAAAGAATGCAAAGTGGCGTTTTTGAATGACTTATTCAAATAAGAGATCAGTTGTGATTTCTTTGTTTGAAGAGTTTGTTCTGAAATGGCCCTAGAGTTTGTGTTCTGTTGAGATCGCAGTTTAGTGTGCTAGCTTATAGAGCCTATTGTAGACTCGGATAAGTCATCCAGAAATCTGTATTCTCTGTTTTTGATATCGTCAGATTGTCTGATCTTGTCAAAGTATAGAGAATACATATGTGATTGAAGGGTTAGTGAGAGCGTACAAATTACTTTCTAGTGTTGTATATCCTAACAATATTATCATTATTATAGTAATACTAAGATGTTTGTAGGGTAAAAATATTTACCTAAGTCTTCTTTACTCCGTGAAAGCAGTGGGAGTAGTCTCTGTTATATTCAATAGAAAGTTTTATATAAGATATAAAACTATGAGACTTGTGAGATACTCCTATTAGTCATGCATTAGATATGATCTAATAAAAGACAAAACAAGGCTATCTGTATGACAGTTAGTATAACTGTTTGACAGTTAATGTGTGTCTTATATAAAGTATTCATCTTTCGTAAGGATGATTCCGTTTTCGAAAGAGATATTGATTAGAATGTCTAATCAATTTTATATATCATTTGATGATGGCATAATAAATACTTTATTATGTGTGATTAAAGATATCGATTTAATCGTAATTGTTACAAGTTATTTTGATACCTTATAGACCATTTGATGGATCTTGAAACACGTTCTTTGTGATCTTTGAGATATTAAGAACGAGTTTCTAATTCATGGAGAATACAGTCAGCAACCAATAGTGTCATATTAGTTTTGAGACTAATTATGACGTTAGACAGTCTACGTCATAAAGAGTCAGAAAAGATGCAGTGAGAGTGTCACAGAGGATTCTACTATGTGAGTGGAATTAGATGCAACTTATGAAGTATTCACTTATGAAGTTGCATAGTGACCTTATAAATTAGAAGTTTTCACATTAGTATTGTGTTTGCGGTTGTCTACATAGTATTTAGGATTTGATCCACAAATAATTGGACAACTCAGTAGCTGTAGCACAATATTAATGTCGCATATGAGTCATATTAATGTATAACTTAGGTTTTACAAAATATAAATGATGATGCCTAAGGAAACAATTGGGTTTGTTGGACAAACTCAATATGTCATAGCGGACTTACTTCTTGTTGCCTACCTCTTGAGTACTATGTGAGCTTTTGAGGGCCATGTGCATACGATACACATTGAGATGTGTATATGATACTGTGGATTGGCACTAGAGCAAGTGAGAGAAATTGTTGGGGTTGGTGATCATAGCGCCAATCCAGACCGTAATTATGTCTTATTCATGAATACAAACATCCTATTTTTCTATAATATTAGTTACTTAGTGGTTACACCTCTTGTTTTTATATACGTATTCCATCTAATTACTATTAGATTGAAACTAAATGTGGTTTAGTGATATGTATATATTAGACAAAGGCCCGATAATATATAATGCAATACACAGTTACAAAGTTAGTTTGTAATTGACATTGGGAAGTGTCACTGCTAAATATATATTATCAAACATAGTTCCTGGTCAAGATTTACTACCACGGGTCGGTTAGTCAAATCCGTTGAGACCAGTACATGTCGTATATCGAGACTTGGTCCGATGGTTTATCCCAATGAACCATGAGTCTGGGGAGACTCGTATAGACGTGTAAGTGTTTATAGTGGATAAACACTGAACGACTCACTGAAGATTCTTAATGGATGGTACACTAACATCAATAAGAATCTTCTCGGGTTGAGTAGTATAGTGGTCCTTCGACTTGAGATACAACTGTGGATGTATGAGACATCCGCCACACTTATAAGGTAGTCACGTCACTGATCTATTTAGATCAGACCTCCGCATGTTCGTTGGGTGTGGACCGATCCTCAGGATATCTTGTGTGTGTCAAGATAGGATCCGTCAATTCTGTGTACGAGCATAAGTAGTCCATATGTGATTAGCAATCTGTTAAATCTGTGGCCATAGAATACTTCGGAAGTAAGTTCCGAGTGTTTTTAGAGATTGCTAATAATACGTCGACAGGATAATACCTATAGAGATTTGACGTTTACATCTATATCTCTGGGATTATCCGGATACCTGACCGGCGTAAACACACATGTATAACGCAAGCGCACGTATCGTTCAAGTAGTATAAAAAATCGATCCCACGAGGACTTAATATCTAATCTATTAATTTTATGAAGTCAAATGATTACTAGTATCTAACAGTTGTTTGATTGATTTGAAATGGTGACGATTCTAAATTTAAAAACAAGTAAATAAAATTGTTCGAAAGTAGGTTTTAAGAAAATTCATTATTAAAAACTATCTAGGGTTGTGATTTCTTCCAATATCATTTTAAAGATGAAGTGGTTATTTTATGTTTGTGTAATAAATCGGTTTACTAACCTGGAACACTAAATTATGCAAAAGCCTCTGTCGATGGTCAGACGCAAATACCCAGTTAACCCAATTGAACCATATGTCTATGTCAACCAAATTATTTGGATTCATTAAGTTTAAGTTCCAATTATGGCTACCCCCGCCCGACAGGTATATGTCTATCCTGTAAGGAAATCTATTAAAGGGTTATCTATCCTCAAGGAAGATCGTGGGCTATTAAGTCTAAGGCTGAAACCTAAAATCCCTATGTCTAGTTCATTTTAGATTTACCACATCAATCTTATTGGTGATCAGACAACAAGAAGCATTAAGCTTAAGACTTAATAAGTAAACCTTTAAATTACCCAAACTATAATTTAACCCTTTATAAACCGGTGATATTGGATTTCATCACAACCCCAGATAATTGGCTTAGTTACGACACATATTTACGGGTAGTAAAAAAAACTTAAATAAAATAAAAGACATAAAGTAAAATACTGAAAATTAAATGCTGAAAGTAAATGCTGAAAAGTAAATTGCTAAAAAGTAATTGCTGAAAAGTAAATAAAGTAAAATTACAATAAAAGAAAATGCTCAGGTAAAATGATCCACTTTTATTACTTCTATTTTAGATATCTCCCTTAATATAATATATTAACTTTGCATGATAATTACCAACCAGCCATATAGGCGGTATCCAGATTAAGTCAAATTAATAATTAATTACCAACCGACCAATCAAGCGGTATCCAGTTTAGTCAGGTTAAAACCAATTTAAATAATTACCAACCGACCAATATGGCGGTATCCTCGTTAAGTCAGGTTTTAACTAGTTTATATATTATAATTAAGGGAGATTAATCTAAATATTAGTAATAAAAGTTTTACCTTTTACCCCAACAAAGGGGAGTTACCTCCTCATTACTGAAAAGTAAAAACTGAAAATTAAATAAAGAAAAGTACTGTGCGTAAAAGTAAATTGCGGAAAGTAAAAACTGAAAAGTAAAGAAAAGAAAGTGCGAAAACGAAAATTAATTACTGAAAGCTGTAAATAAACAATAAGATACAATCTTCTTAGTATTCTTAAGGAATTCCTTCGAAGAAATTATGAATTTTACAAATGAAATGGCTTGGTATTTATAGGCAAAATTTTGCCTCCATCAAATCATCCACCAAATCAATTATTAATTGCTCCACTAATTGCTCCACCAAATCCATTATTAATTGCTCCACTAACTCTTCTCTTATCATGTTTGGTGATGATTTGATAATTATTATTATTTTTTATTAATTTATTTTTTTTTGCTTTGAAAATGATTGAAAGTGACTTTAATAATTACACACTACACACTTCTGGATGGTTCATCAATTTCGGGCATGAAATATTCAGAATTCGAAATTATTTTGTCTTTAAAAGTTGTAGATCTTTGAGTCTTCTTTAATATGGAATTGAATCGGCTCAATCCGATATCTGAGTAAAAAGTTATGCCCAAAATACGACAGATGCGCAAAACTGGAATTTCCAAAACTGCACTTCGTCAAAACGCCCTTTCAAGTTTCTTTTCTCCAAAATTAAAATATCAAGTCCAATAATTGCCCTTATTTGACCCATATTTCGTCCTAAATGATTTCATTAAGTCCCAATATTATTTTATCTGCAAAATAAACTAAAACACATCAAAACGTTCATCAAACCCGAGAAACTAAACAAATATTAAGTAAAATGGGCGGTAAATATTGATATATTTTCCGCTCATCACACACCCCAAACCTAACATTTTGCTAGTCCTCGAGCAAAACAACAAAATAAAATTAAAATTAAACTAAGCCACTTTCGTAGGGATCACGGTTGCATTTAGCATATGCAACAAGCCTTTAAACCCCTAGGTGTCCCTAGTGGACGAGTTGTAGTCTCGTGAGGGCTTACAGCAACGATACCCACAAACGTTTTACAAAAGTAAAAAGATAATAAAACTAATGCACACAAAAGCAAAAAGACAAGAGAAATAGAATAAAGAAGTTTGTGACTAATCATGTGAAACTTCTACTCCAAGTCAATAGTTGTTTTGTTTCATTCTAAATTACAGAATAAGTAAATTCTCCGATTATTTTTACCATTCTTCATATACACAGCCAACAAAATATTAAACAACTCATTTTTGCCCACAACAGTCATAACTGCAGTTGATAAGAGAGTAATATTTTGTCCTAAAGTTCTATCAGATTTCACACTTTTTGGAGCAATGGAATAATTTTTTCTCATTTTTCTGATTTTTTTTCTTGATTTTTCTCTATTTTTTATTATATATCAATATTTTCCGTCTATGTAGCGAGTGTTGGGTCGGTGACTCCCAAACCAGTTGGTTTTAGGGCACCAGGTGTTAAGACACCCCTACGACTTAATTACTCAGACTTCAAATATATATATTTTTGCAACATCTTCGATCCATGTAACGAGCTTTGGGCCAGTGACTCCCAAACTAGTTGGCTTTAGGGCACTAGGTGTTAAAACACCCTTACAGACTTAATAATTCGGATCTCAGACTTTTTTTTTTTTACTCCATTGCTTTTTGAGATGCTTCCTCTAATTAAACTAGAGCACTGAATATTACAAACTTTTCAATTTTAGCTCATGTCTGTATGTTACCATGTATGTTGATAATATCTGTCAACTGAGCATATGAAGATTCATTTTAGTCAATTTTATGGAGAATTTACAAATTAAATAATTCAAAAGGAAATTAACAAAAATTAACTTGTTTCGAATTAGGTTTGAGATATGTCTCAGGAGTGGAAACTCCTTACTCAGCTATCTCTTACCAATTTCACCTTTTTAGTCAAAATAAAAACACAAAAACATAAAATATTTTTGTAATTTTTGAAAATTTTCCAATTTTTTTGTATTTTTCGAAAAATTTTGGACTAAAAATAAAAACAACATACAAACTAAAAACAAGGTACTAATCAACTAATTCCCTCCCCCAAACCTAAATGAGACATTGTCCCCAATGTCTTAAAAAGTAGAAGAAGAGTTTAGAAGGTCGTACCTGGTTAGCTGAAAATCTACAGGAAATTAAAGGTTTAGATCCAGATTAATCCTACGTTTCTTACCACGATCGTCCTCGGACCAATTTATCTTTGAAATGATAGGGTCAACTTTTGGTTCATAGGCTATTAGTTGGTCTATTAATCCGGAGCAGTTCTGGCAGTGAAGAGGAGTTCTTTCATAGGTTTTGACACGAACCCATTTCTCCGAGCATCATCAAGAAACACACAAAGAAATCATAAAATCCATCAACGTTGAGCAGTCCAAGCGATTTCTGGTGTATGTTCAGGTTCGCCCAAGATAGCACTATAAAAATTTCCTCCAATGTGCCCAAGCCACCTGGCAAAGCGATAAAAGCATCAGCACGGTTAATCATTTCTACCAATCGTTCAGACATACCCGGTACGATCAGTTCCTCTCCGTTTGATGGTTCAATAAGATTTCCCTCTGCCAATGGTTTTGGGATGATTCCCAAAAACGTGACTGCCTCCTTCCTGTGCGGCTTATGAAACAATCCCTATAAGTCCGAGATTGCCTCCGCCATATATTAAGTGCATATTCCTTGCAGCTAATACTCGACCCAATTCCTGTGCTGCTTCTATGTATTGTGGTTTAGTACCAACAGTGCTACCGCAAAACACACAATGTTTTCAACTCGTCTTCTTGAAGTGGCTTCCATTTTTTACTCTGGATGTCTTCAAAAGTGCAATGACGGGCTGAATTTATAGTACCTGAAAAAGGGTGAGTAAAAATAGCACAAGTATCTTCCAGAGGACGATTAGTAGCGAAATAATATCGTGATAGTCAAAAAGGGTCTGGATCCTGTCGGAGAAAGAAAACAACAAAACAAATACAATTATTAGAAAAGACAAAGAGATATATATTTACAAGAAAAGTAACGGCTTGATTGACGTCTATGCGTCAGGAACAAGTTTCCCATCCAATTTTCTTATAAATTGGCAAACAGGGTCTTTTTGAGTCAGATTCCCGAGACTTAACAATTGTCTTTCTTTTGGGAATTGTGTATGTAATTTGCGAATGGCTATGTGAACATATCCACTGGGATGCGTCTCAAGAGTTGAAGATATTTCATCTACAGACTCCTTACTCAAGCCATCCCTAATGAATTTAATTTTGTCTTCGCGATTATCAGACACCATTCCTAAAGAACGACAACGAGTGTTGCAATTAAATAGTGCACATTTGAAACAACACCCATTTGCTTAGCTCTACGTTTCTTTGCATATGTGCTTCTTCGAAACTCAGGCAGATGTGAAATCAAATAAAAGACTCAGAAGACTCACCTGCCAATCGGACTCGTGCTTCAATTACCCACGAATGTCATTGGGCACACCATGGATCGTCAGTAGTCTCATTCGTTCCAAGCGAGCTTTGTAAACTTTCATTAGAGATTTTTGAGGGAGAGAAGGAAATTGCTTGTGAAGATTTGCGAGAGCTTCTTCCATCTTGAAATGACTAACCTGCAAAAATTAAACACACAAAAATAAAACACACACAAATCACATATATACACAAATTGCATGGGTTGCCTCCCTGCGAGCGCTAAGTTTAAAGTCGTCAGCTAGACGTGACTGCTCGATTGTTTATGCTGGATCTGAAAGTGTGACATTTTCTTTTTGTCGCTCAAATGATTCTCCCCAGTAGTGCTTGACACGCTTGTTTTTAACCTTGAAAGTTTTGCTGGAGTCAGGATCATGTATCTCAACGACTCTATTTGGTAGAACTTTGGTGATCACAAATGGACCTGACCACCGTGATTTTGGCTTCCATGGGAAGAATTTCACCCTTGATTTGTTTAACAGTACCTTCTGCCCTGGTTCCAGTTGTATGCGCACTAACTTCTCATCATGTCTTTTCTTGCCCTTTTCTTTGTACAATTTGGCATCCTCAAAAGGCTGATTGTGAAATTCCTCCAATTCATTGAGCTGGTGGAAATTTTTCTCTTCTGTTGCTTGTAGTGCAAGAATTGGCTCATTCAGTACAAAAGACGCTTTCTTTAGGCTCCACAGGCAATTGACATGTTTTAAGTTTGTCAGTAGAACTTTGTCTTTCATCAGAGTTCTGAATGGTACTGTGTATCACATCGAGTTTGAAACATTCCTCATTCTTTTCATCATCTGGGAAATTCATGGCCTTGAAACATTAAATGTTACTTCTTGGTCATGTACCCTCATGGTTAATTCTCCTTTTTGTACATCAATAATGGTTCGACCTGTAGCCAAGAATGGTCTTCCAAGGATGATTGGCACGTCTGCGTCTTCCTCCATATCAAGGACAATAAAATCTGCTGGGAAAATGAATTTGTCAACTTTGACCAGCACATCCTCAACTACGCCTCTTGGAAATACAAGCGTTCTATCAGCAAGTTGCAGTGAGACTGATGTGGCATTGTTTCTCCAATCTGTAATTTCCTGAAAATAGAAAAAGGCATCAAGTTAACACTAGCACCTAAATCACATAAAGCCTTACCAAAGTTATGTTCTCCTATGACGGAAGGAACAATGAAACTGCCAGAGTCTTTCAACTTCGGGGGAAGTTTCCTCTGAATGATAGCACTGCATTCTTCTGATAATGCTATTGTCTCGTAATCTCTCAATCTTTTTTTTCGTGAAAGAATATCTTTCATGAATTTGGCATATGTGGGCATTTTTTCCAACGCTTCTGTGGGAATGTTGATATGCAGCTTTTTGAAGATTTCCAGGAACCGAGAAAACTGCTTGTCCATTTGTTCTTCTGAAGACGTTGAGGAAAAGGTGGAGGTGGAATGATCTGTTCTTTTTCCTTTGCTTCTTTTTCCTCCATCTGTTGCTTTGTTTCTTTTGGAACTTCCTCAACAGCTGTTTTGGCTCCAACATCTTTGTTGATTTCAGTACCGCTTTTTAACATGATGGCATGACATTGCTCCTTCCCCATGTTCCTTGGATTTGGCTCTGTGTTGCTAGGAAGGGTACCTGGCGGTCTGTAACTCTGAGCATTGGCCAGTTGTCCAATTTGATTCTCCAGTGCTTTAATAGAAGCTGATTGGCTTTGATTGAATGTTGTTTGAGCTTGAAACATAGCATCGTATTTTGCTTCTTGCTTTTTGAACATATCTGCAAACATTCTTTCATTTCTGGTTCTTTTTCATGCTCCTAGCCTTTGTTCTGCTGGTGGAATCCAGGTGGTGGATAGTTCTGTTGCTGGAATCCAGGTGGTGGGTTGTCTTTTTTGCCCTGAACTGTTGCTCCATGAAAAATTGGGATGATTTCTCCACTCAGGGTTGTAGGTGTTGGAATATGGATTGTTCCCCTGTCTGTTGAAATTATTGACATAGTTCACTCTCTTCTTCCTGCTGAACTGGTTCTGGTGCTCCTCTATATGATGAACTTGTGGATCCACCATTAACCTTCATGTTAAGAGTTTCCAGATTTTTGCAAATCATATCCAGCTTGACATTCAGTGCTGTGTTGGCTCCAACTTCATAAATTCCTGCGATTCTTTGGATCATGCTCCTTTCTGTTGGCCACAAAGAATTATTGTTGGCCATTTCTTCAATTAAATCCCAAGTCTGATCTTCTCCTTTTGCCATCAAAGCTCCTCCAGCAGCAGCATCAATTGTGGTTCTCATTATTCCAGAAAGTCCATTGTAGAAGTTTGGACTTGAGCCACTTTGCGATCTCATGATGAGGACATTTCCGGAGTAAATCTTTGAATCTTTCCCAAGCTTCGCAAAGGGATTCTCAATCTTATTGTACAAAAGATGTGATGTCATTCCTCAGTTTTGCTGTTCTGGCTGGTGGAAAGTACTTTGCAAGAAATTTGGTGGCTAAAGTGTTCCAAGTTGTGATAGAACCTGCTGGTAGTGAATGTAGCCATGCTTTAGCTCTGTCCTTCAGGGAGTATGGAAAAACACACAGTCTCATTGCTTCTTCAGCTGCTCGGTTGTAATTGAAAGTGCCGCAAACTTCCAGGAAGTTGCTGATGTGAGCATTAGGATCTTCAGTTGCATTTCCCCCAAACTGTACTGACTGCTGAATCATCTGAATGCATGTTTTGATGTCACCTACATTTGCTGGTAATGGAGGAAGTACAATACAAGAAATGAGTCTGTCAACCACCGGAATTGTTCTGTCTCGAATGGGAATTGGTGGTGCAACCTCCAAAGGTTCAGGTTCCATGTTAACAATTGCTTCTTGGCCTTCTCGCCTTTCCCTTCTCAACTGTCTAATGGTTCTTTCAATTTCTGGGTCAAGCGGTCGAAGTTCAAAGCTTCTGGTTCGTCTCATGTAGTTTCTGAGAACCTGAAACACAAGAAAACAAAAACAATAAGTAAAAAGAAATTAGATACAAGTAACGTATCTAACCCCAAAACTAATAGTGAAAGATAAATAAGTCCCCGGCAACGGCGCCAAAAACTTGACTGGCGTAAACACACACGTATAACGCAAGCGCACGTATCGTTCAAGTAGTATAAAAATATCGATCCCACGAGGACTTAATATCTAATCTATTAATTTTATGAAGTCAAATGATTACTAGTATCTAACAGGTTGTTTGATTGATTTGAAATGGTGACGATTCTAAATTAAAAACAAGTAAATAAAATTGTTCGAAAGTAGGTTTTAAGAAAATTCAATATTAAAAACTATCTAGGGTTGTGATTTCTTCCAATATCATTTTAAAGATGAAGTGGTTATTTTATGTTTGTGTAATAAATCGGTTTACTAACCTGGAACACTAAATTATGCAAAAGCCTCTGTCGATGGTCAGACGCAAATACCCAGTTAACCCAATTGAACCATATGTCTATGTCTAACCAAATTATTGGATTCATTAAGTTTAAGTTCCAATTATGGCTACCCCCGCCCGACAGGTATATGTCTATCCTGTAAGGAAATCTATTAAAGGGTTATCTATCCTCAAGGAAGATCGTGGGCTATTAAGTCTAAGGCTGAAACCTAAAATCCCTATGTCTAGTTCATTTTAGATTTACCACATCAATCTTATTGGTGATCAGACAACAAGAAGCATTAAGCTTAAGACTTAATAAGTAAACCTTTAAATTACCCAAACTATAATTTAACCCTTTATAAACCGGTGATATTGGATTTCATCACAACCCCAGATAATTGGCTTAGTTACGACACATATTTACGGGTAGTAAAAAAAACTTAAATAAAATAAAAGACATAAAGTAAAATACTGAAAATTAAATGCTGGAAAGTAAATGCTGAAAGTAAATTGCTAAAGTAAATTGCTGAAAAGTAAATAAAGTAAATTATACAATAAAAAAAATGATGAGGTAAAAGGATCCACTTTTATTACTTCTATTTTAGATATCTCCCTTAATATAATATATTAACTTTGCATGATAATTACCAACCAGCCATATAGGCGGTATCCAGATTAAGTCAAATTAATAATTAATTACCAACCGACCAATCAAGCGGTATCCAGTTTAGTCAGGTTAAAACCAATTTAAATAATTACCAACCGACCAATATGGCGGTATCCTCGTTAAGTCAGGTTTTAACTAGTTTATATATTATAATTAAGGGAGATTAATCTAAATATTAGTAATAAAAGTTTTACCTTTTACCCCAACAAAGGGGATTTACCTCCTCATTACTGAAAAGTAAAAACTGAAATTAAATAAAGAAAAGTACTGTGCGTAAAAGTAAATTGCGGAAAGTAAAAACTGAAAAGTAAAGAAAAGAAAGTGCGAAAGAAAATTAATTACTGAAAGCTGTAAATAAACAAACAAGATACAATTTTCTTCTTAGTATTCTTAAGGAATTCCTTAGAAGAAAGTATGAATTTTACAAATGAAATGGCTTGGTATTTATAGGCAAAATTTTGCCTGCATCAAATCATCCACCAAATCAATTATTAATTGCTCCACTAATGCTCCTCCACCACCAAATCCATTATTAATTGCTCCACTAATCTCTTATCATGTTTGGTGATGATTTGATAATTATTATATTTTTTTATTAATTTATTTTTTTTGCTTTGAAAATGATTGAAAGTGACTTTAATAATTACACACTACACACTTCTGGATGATTCATCCATTTCGGGCATGAAATATTCAGAATTCAAAATTATTGTCTTTCAAAGTTGTAGATCTTTGAGTCTTCTTTAATCTGGAACTTGAATCAGCTCAATCCGATATCTGAGTAAAACGTTATGCCCAAATTACGACAGATGCGCAAAACTGGAATTTCCAAAACTGCACTTCGTCAAAACGCCCTTTCAAGTTTCCAATCTCCAAAATTAAAATATCAAGTCCAATAATTGCCCTTATTTGATCCATATTTCGTCCTAAATGATTTCATTAAGTCCCAATATTATTTTATATGCAATAATAAACTAAAACACATCAAAACGTTCATCAAACCCGAGAAACTAAAAAAAATATTAAGTAAAAGGGGCGGTAAATATTGATATATTTTCCGCTCATCAATACATGTGACGGATGGATTATACGTATGCAATGACATTGACCTGTATGATTCAGCTAGTTTATTCGGGGTCATCATAATTTACGGGTGGATAAATTATGGACACGAAATTGGATTTTGTGACGGATATACCTGAATCTATAGAGTCTCACTAATGAAATATATTCGTAGAGCACTAGAGCAACTATTATTAATAATGGTGATTATTTATAAATTATTTAATTGTTAAACGAAAAATACATGCAAATGGGCCGAACCGTCATTTCTTAATTATGTGTATTTGTATTTAATATATGATATTATTAAATACACATTAATAAATTTCAAATAAAGGTATTTGACATATATCATTTATATATGTATTTGAGATTTAAAGTAAATATAATACATATATTTGAGATTTGATTTTGTATTAATTAATTAATTAATTATTTAATTGTTAAGTAATTAATATAATTAAAATATAAATATCTTATGAAATGATAAAGTTAGGAAATCATTATAAGTGTAAATTGTTGACTTAAAGTAAAAGAAAAGGTTGTCAAAATGGTTTTGACTTCCTAAGATATTTGTTTAAATTGTTTGAAAAATGAAAATATTTTTTTCCTTTACTAAATGTAATTATCGGCCCTAGACCTAAATAAATATAATTGCTATATTTTTAAGTTGCTTTTGTTGACTTGTGAATTTTCATTAAATGTGTAATGATAAAATTTGCAAGTTGATTAAAGTAACTTTAAATGAAACAAAATAATATCTAGATATTTTATATACCTAATTTTTGGCCAAGGGCTTTTTGGTGAAGGTATGTATTGTTTTGTTTCTTCTTTTAGGGTTAAAAAAAAAGTTCATTAGACATAAAACAAACACAAAAGTAGTTGAGAGAAAAACTTGAAGGCTAAAGGAAGATGGCTTGGAAAATCATGTTTTGTAAGTTTTTCTCAAAGTCTTCAACATGAAAATTATTTCTAACATGCTTAGCATCATTTTGTGTTGCTTTGGTGTTGTCTCTCTTCTTATAGTTTGTGTTTATTTTGGTTGTGAACTTTGATGAAATATTGATGCATGTAAGAAAGCTTGAAATGGTTTCAAAGCTTTACTTTTGATTTTTGGAAAATCAAGTTGCCATTCTAGAGTTGGTAAGCCACTCCTTGGTGACCTAGAATTGTTCTAGAGTTGTTTCAAAGTGGTGAGGCTAGATTGGTAAAGTATTGAATGGATTAAAGTGTTGGATTTTGTAGATTTGGTGAAATTGGATAATTTGTTGAAATTGAAAAATTAGGGTTCATAACCCACTCCATATTTGGGAATTTTCATATATGTGATGTATTATGGTATGAATATGATGCATGTAAATTTTTGGGTTGATTGGATTTGATCTTGGCATGTTTTGAACAAAAAGGGACCAAAATGCAATTACTTGAAAATTTGGGGTGCTCACGGTAATTACTCAAAAATTGGGGATTTCTGTGAAATATGATTTTGATGCATTAGATGTGTTGAAAAACATTTTAGAAATGATTTAGAGTCATCCAAAATTATTTTTGATAATTTTTGGGCTAAAATAATCAATTTACAAAGTTTTGGGGTAATTCGGTAATTACCAAGAAATTTGATCTCTTGTGTAATTTTTCAAAATGTGATAATTGGATAATTAATTAAATAAGTTTATTTAATTGATCCGAGAAAAATTTTGAAATCGGAAAATTTCGATTTTCCGCTGCGTTACCGATATTCCCCATTAAAACCCAAACAGAATGGTGTTTGGGAAAGCATGTCATCTGCCTGTGGAGCTCAAACATAAAGTATACTGAGCATTGAAGAAGCTAAATCTTGATCTACAAGCAGCATGAGAGAAATGGCTCCACCAACTGAATGAATTGGAGGAATTTCGCCTTCATGCTTATAAGAATGCCAAACTGTACAAAGAAAAGACCAAGAAGTGGCATGATAAAAAAAATAGTGCGCAGACAACTGGAACCAGGGCAGCAGGTGTTGTTATACAATTCAAGATTGAAACTTTTCCCTGGAAAGCTGAAATTAAGGTGGTCAGGTCCACATGTGTTACCATACGAAGTAGTTTAGATATACAACCCCAACTCCAACAACACATTCAGGGTAAACAGCCAGCGTATCAAGCACTATTGGGGAGAATCATTTGAGCGACAAAAAGAAAGTCTCACACTGGCAGATCCAGCTTAACTTTTGATCGGTGAAATCACACACGTAACGCAAGCACACGTATCGCTCAATTAGTATAAAAATATCGATCCTATGAGGATTTAATTATTGATTATATTTATTTACATGTATCTAATTAAAGGGAGAAGAGAATAATTGCTTGATTGGTTGTTTAAATGTGGATTTGCTAAATAAATAAATACACAAAAGAAAATACTAAGGAAAATAAACAAAAGACACAAATATCTAAGGTTGTGATTCCACACAATATTATTCTAATGATCAATTTATTCTCTTATATATGTTTAATAACTTAGTTTGTTAACCCTGAACACGAAGATATGCAAAAGTCTCTTCCGATGGTCAGATGTAAAAAACCAAAATAACCCAATTAACTATATTTCTATGTTAACAAAATTACATGAATTCATTAAGCTCAAGTTCCAATTGTGGCTACCCACGCCCGACAGGTATATGTCTATCCTGGAAGGAAATCTATTAAAGGCTTATTTATGCTCAAGGAAGATCGTGGGCTATTAAGTCTAAGGCTGAAACCTAAAATCTCTATGTATAGTTCATTTTAAATTTACCATATCAATTTTATTAGTGGCCAGTTAATAAAAAGCATTAAGATTAAGACTCAATAAATAAATCTTTATATTACCCAAACTATAATCTAACCCCTTATAAATCGGTGATATTGGAATTCATCACAACCCCAGATAACTAATTTAGTTATAACACATAACTAGGGCTAGTAAAAACTTGAAAGTAAAAGACATAAAATAAAAATGCGGTAAAGTAAATACTGAAAAGTAAATTACAATAAAATATTTATGCCCGGAGAAATGGGTTCGTGTCAAAACCTATGAAGAACTCCTCTTTACTGCCAGAACTGCTCCGGATCTAATTGATCAAATCTTAGTCTATGAACCACAAGTTGACCCTATCCTTTCAAAGATAAATTAGTCCGAGGACGGTCGTGGTAAGAGGCGTCGGATTAATATGGATCTTAACCTTTAATTTTCCGTAGAATTTCAGCTAACCATGTATTATCTTCTAAATTATTCTTCTACTGTTTAAGACATTGGGGACAATGTCTCATTTAGGTTTGGGGGAGGGAATTAGTTGATCAGTACCTTCTTTTTAGTTTGTGTGTTATTTTTATTTTTTTTATTATTCCAAAAATTTTCGAAAAATACAAAAAAATTGAAAATTTTTCAAAAATTACAAAAATATTTTGCGTTTTTGTGTTTTTATTTTGACTAAAAATGTGAAATTGATAAAAGATAGCAGAGTAAGGAGTTTCCACTCTTGAGACGTATCTCAAACCATTTTTGATACAAGTTAATTTTTGTTTATTTCCTTTTGAATTATTTAAATTTGTGAATTCTCCATAATACTGATTAAAATGGATCTTCATATGCTCAGTTGGCAGGTATTATCAACATACATGGAAACATACGGACATGAGATAAAATTGAAAATATTGTAATATTCAATGCTTTAGTTTAATTGGAGAAAGCATCCCAAAAAGCAATGGAGTAAAAAAAAACATCTAAGATCCGAGTTATTAAGTCTGTAAGGGTGTTTTAACACCTAGTGCCCTAAAACCAACTGGTTTGGGAGTCACTGGCCCAAAGCTCGCTACATGGATCAAAGATGTTGCAAAAATATATATATATCTGAAGTCTGAGTAATTAAGTCCGTAGGGGTGTCTTAACACCTGGTGCCCTAAAGCCAACTGGTTTGGGAGCCACCGACCCAACACTCGCTACATAGACGAAAGATATTGTATATAATAAAAAAAATCAAAAATCAAAGAAAAAAATCAAAAAAAATCCGAAAAATTATTCCACTGCTACAAAAAGGTGTGAATTCTGATAAAACTTTAGGACAAAAATATTACTCTCTTATCAACTGCACTTGTGACTGTTGTGAGCAAAAATGAGTTGTTTAATATTTTGTTGGCTGTATATATGGAGAATGGTAAATATAATCGGAGAATTACTTATTCAGTAATTTAGAAAGAAACAAAACAACTAGTAACTTGGAGTAGAAATTTCTCCTAATTAGTCACTAACTTCTTAATTCTATTTTCTCTTGTCTTTTTGCTTTTGTGTGCATTAGTTTCACTACCATTTTACTTTTGTAAAATGTTTGTGGGTATCATTGCTGTAAACCCTCACGAGACTACAACTCGTCCACTAGGGACACCTGGGGGTTTAAAGGCTTGTTGCATACGCTAAATGCAATTGTGATCCCTACGAAAGTGGCTTAGTTAATTTTATTATGTTATTTTATTCTATGTTTTGCACGAGGACTAGCAAAATGTTAGGTTTGGGGGTGTGATGAGTGGTAAATATATCACTATTTCCCACTCATTTAACCTAATATTTTGTATAGTTTCTTGAGTTTTGTGAATATTTTGATGTGTTTTGTATTATTTTGTAGATAAATAAAGTTTCAGGACATTCTGGAGGTGATTTGGACCAAAACAGTGAAAATTGGAAAAAGGGCATTTTGGTAATTTTCAGTATCGTGACGCCTAACATGCGCCGAACAGTGCTAACGTTCGCCGAACAGTGCTAACGTGCGCCGGGTCCACAAGTCAGAATCTGAGAAAATTTTGACTTTGCTAACATGCGTCGTGCCACGTGTCACCATCACAGCGAATCTACTAACATGCGCCGTGCCACGTGTCATCATCCTACGGTGCCGACAGTCGCCATCGCCACGTGTCGCCATGTGTCACTCCACCTGTCAGCCACGTCATCATCCACATCACCGGTTGACCGAGTCAATCAACCACGTCATCGCCACGTCATTATCACCTAATCACAGCGTGCCACGTGTCGCAATTCTAAGGTGTCGACAGTCAAATTGCCACGTGTCGCCACGTCAGCATCAATTATTGACTGACTTATCCTTATCTGACACGTGGCGGATAAGAATCTGAGCCGACCAATCAGAAGCCGCCACGTGTCATAATAATTTAGCCCCAACCACTTTGCCACGTGTCATATTATCACCTTATCCAGAATCTGCAACCGACGAACCAGAGCATGCCACGTCGACAAAACGGGCGTCAAGACGCGAGCTGGGCGTCCCGACGCGCGACCTTTACTGACGCCTATAAATAGAGCGCGAAATTCCAGTTTCAGATTTACCATTCTCTCTCATTTCTTGGATGTAAATATGGAGTATTCTCTCTAGTTTCTTTTAATTTTAGTTTTGTAATTAAATTTTAATTACGTTTTGTAATAATAGTAATTTAATTTCTTTACTTTTTACAGTTTTTACTATTCACCATGATGAGGTAACTTCCCCAGCTATGGTGAAAGGTAATTCTTTTACTATTGCTATTTAGATTAATCTCCCTTAAATATAATATATTCACTATTTAAAATTTGACTTAAAAAGGATACCGCCAGATTGGTCGGTTGGTAATTAAATTTTCTTACCGCCTATATGGCAGGTTTATTTTTGGTTCCGCCTTTATGGCTGGTTGGACTTAATTTGACTTAATCAGGTTACCGCCTATATGGCTGGTTGGTAAAATAATCACAAGTTTATATATTATATTATGGGAGATATCTCAATTAGTAGTAGTAAAAGTAATTCATTTTACCTTAGCATTTTATTTTATTGTAATTTACTTTTCAGTATTTACTTTACCGTATTTTTATTTTATGTCTTTTACTTTCAAGTTTTTACTAGCCTTAGTTATGTGTTGTAACTAAATTAGTTATCTGGGGTTGTGATGAATTCCAATATCACCGGTTTATAAGGGGTTAGATTATAGTTTGGGTAATATAAAGATTTATTTATTGAGTCTTAATCTTAATGCTTTTTATTAACTGGCCACTAATAAAATTGATCTGGTAAATCTAAAATGAACTAGACATAGGGATTTTAGGTTTCAGCCTTAGACTTAAAAGCCCATGATCTTCCTTGAGGATAGATAACCCTTTAATAGATTTCCTTACAGGATAGACATATACCTGTCGGGTGAGGGTAGCCATAATTGGAACTTAAACTTAATGAATCCAGATAATTTGGTTGACATAGACATATAGTTCAATTAGGTTAAACTGGGTATTTGCGTCTGACCATCGACAGAGGCTTTTGCATAATTTAGTATTTCAGGTTAGTAAACCAATTTATTACACAAACTTAAAATAACCACTTCATCTTTAAAATGATATTGGAAGAAATCACAACCTTGGATAGTTTTTTATATTGAATTTTCTTAAACCTATTTTCGAACAATATTATTTACTTGTTTCTAAATTTAGAATCGTCACTTTTTCAAATCAATCAAACAACCTGTTAGATACTAGTAATCATTTGACCTCATAAAATTAATAGTTTATGTATTAAGTCCTCGTGGGATCGATACTTTTTATACTACTTAAACGATACGTACGCTTGCGTTATACATGTGTATTTACGCCGGTCACCTATGCAATGTACACGTACCAAAGAATGGAGGAATGACTGTAGTCACCAATGAAAAGAATGAGCTGATTCAAACAAGGACGATAACTGGATGGATAGTATGCATGGACTAGAGGAAGCTGAACAAAACAACAAGGAATGATCATTTTTCGCTGCCATTCATTGACCAGACGCTGGACAGATTGGCAGGACATGAATTCTACTATTTTATGGATGGATACTCGGGGTACAATCAGATTGACATCGCCCCAAAAGATCAGTAGAATACCACTTTTACATTTCTGTATGGTACTTTTGCTTTCCGCATGATGTTATTTGGACAATGTAATGCTCCTGCCATATTTCAACATTGCATGATGGCCATCTTCTCAGACATGCTAGAACAAATTATGGAGGTTTTCATGGATTATTTTTCTGTGTTTGGAGACTCGTTTGACCATTGCTTGCAAAATGATGGACTAATACCTCGGATGTTTGCTATAGTCCAACCAATATCTCTCTTGTGCTCGCGTAGCACTCTCAGCAACTTATCTTCTTGCACCAATGTTAGCGACGAAGAAATAATCATAGGTAAATCAGAAGAGTTTTCTAAGAATACATATCTGAGATGGTTCAGAAGTGGCTTCAGTTCCAGCTGTAATGGTTATTCAATCGAGGGCTTGATTCACTCTTTTTTCGGTAATTCTAAACTTTCCACCTGTGGTGTTGTTCTGAAGCGAGTTACTCCATCAAGATAATTGATACATTCCAGAATTACATTATCTAGCTCCCTTTCAGTCATGTTGGTGATGCAAGCTTCAAGTTTGTCCTTGAAAAGTTGCATTGCATCAGTATTCTGGATGATACTATCTGTAACATCAATTCTGAAACATTCCTCATCCTTTTCGTCATTCAGGAATTTCATGGCTTTGAAAACATTGAATGTTACTTACTGGTCCTCCACCTTCATGGTTAGTTCTCCTTTTTGTACATCAATAACAGTTCGACCTGTAGCCAAGAATGGTCTCTCGAGGATGATGGGTATATCCTTATCTTCCTCCATGTCAAGGACAATGAAATCTGCAGGGAAAGTGAATTTATCGACTTTGACCAATACATATTCCACTACACCTCTCGGAAATGTGAGCGATCTATCAGCAAGTTGCAAAGAGATTGAGGTGGGCTTTGCTTCTCTAATCTGCAGTTTCCTGTAAATGAACAAAGGCATCAAGTTAATACTAGCACCTAAATCACACAAAGCCTTACTGAAGTTATGTTCTCCTATGGTGCAAGGGATGGTGAAACTGTCAGGATCTTTCAACTTTGGGGGAAGCTTCCTCTGAATGATAGCGCTGCATTCTTCTGTCAATGTTACTGTCTAGTAATCTCCCAATCTTCACTTTCGTGATAAAATCTCTTTCATGAATTTCACATAGCTGGTCATTTATTCCAACGCTTCTGCAAATGGAATGTTGATATGCAGCTTTTTGAAGATCTTCAGGAATCGAGCAAATTGCTTGTCCAGTTTGTTTTTCTGAAGACGCTGTGGAAAAGGTAGAGGTGGAGTAAATCTTTCTCGATCATTTTCTTTTGCCTCTTTTTCCTCCATCCGTGGATCTGCTTCGCTACTTTCTTTTGGAATATCCTTAGCAGTTACCTTAACTCCAACATCTTTGTTGATTTCAGTATCGCTTTTCAAAGTGAGGGCATGGCATTGCTCATTCCCATGTTCCTTGGATTTGGTTATGTGTTCCTATGAAGGGTACCTTGCGGCCTGTAACACTGAGCATTGGCCAGTTGTCCCATTTGATTCTCCAGGGCTTTAATATAAGCTGCTTGGTTTTGAATTAATGCTGCTTGAGAGTCGTATTTTGCTTCTAGCTTTTTCAAGTGGGCCATCACTTCTGTTATTCCTGGTTCTTTTTCATACTTCTGGCCTTTGTTTTGCTGTTGGAATCCTGGTGGTGGATTGTTCCTTTGCCCTGAATTGTTGCTCCATGCGAAATTGGGATGATTCCTCCAACCTGGGTTGTAGGTATTAGAATATGGATTGTTTCCATGTCTGTTGAAATTGCTGACATAATTCACCGTCTCATCATGTTGGTTGTAAGATTCTACCTCTGGTGCTCCTCCATATGGTGAACTTGTGGATCCAGCATTACCCTGCATATTAAGAGTTTACATGAATTTGCATATCTGATCCAGCTTGGCATTCAATATTGTGTTGGCTCCAACTTCGTAGATTCCTGCTATTCGTTGGATCATGCTCTTTTCTGTTGGCCACAAAGAATTACTGTTTGTCATTTCTTCAATTAAGTCCCATGCATGATCTTTTCCTTTTGCCATCAAAGCTCCTCCAGAAGCAGAATCTATTATGGTTCTCATTAGTCCAGAAAGTCCATTGTAGAAGGTTTGGACCTGAAGCCATTTTGCAATCTCATGATGATGACATTTTCTAAGCAACTTCTTGTATCTCTCACAAGCTTCGCAGAGGGATTCTGAGTCATGTTGTACAAAGGATGTAATGTCATTCCTCAGCTTTGCTATTCTGGCTGGGGGAAAGTACTTTGCAAGGAATTTGGTGGTAAGAGTGTTCCAAGTTGTGATGGAACCTATTGGTAATGAATGTATCCAAGCCTTAGCTCTGTCTTTCAAGGAGTATGGGAAAACACGCAGTCTCATTACTTCTTCTGCCACTCGGTTGTAATTGAATGTACCGCAAACTTCCAGGAAGTTGTTAATGTGGGCATTAGGATCTTTAGTTGCATTCCCCCCCAAACTGAATTGATTGTTGTATCATCCGAATGCATGTTTTGATGTCACACGCATTTACTGGTAAGAGAGGAAGTACAATACTTGATATGAAGCTGTCAACCACTGGAATAGCTCTGTCTCAAATGGGAATTGGTGGTGCAACTTCCACAGTTCTGGTTCCACGTTGATCAGTGCTTCCTGACCTTCACAGCTTTCCCTTCTCAACTATTTGATTGTTCTTTCAATTTATACGTCAAGCGGACGAATTTCAAAGCTTCTGGTTCTTCTCACGTAATGCAAGCGCACGTATCGCTCAAGTAGTATAAAAATATCGATCTCACGATGACTTAATATCTTAGCTATTAATTTATTGAAGCTAAATGTTTACAAGTATCTTATAGATTGATTTTTGATTGGATGGTGATTTTTATCTGAAAATAAGTAAATAAAACAGTGCTAAAGTAAATTAAAGGAAAAATCAATATTATAAATTTATCTAGGGTTGTGAATCCTTCCAATATCTTTTAAAGATGAAGTAATTATCTCATGTTTATGTAATATATCGGTTTATTAACCTGGAACACGAAAATATGCAATATGCAAAAGCCTCTTCCGATGGTCATATGCAAACACCCAAAATAACCCAATTAATTATATTCCTATATTAACCAAGTTACCGGAATTCATCAAGTTTAAGTTCCAATTATGGCTACCCCCATCCGACAGATATATTCCTATCATGTAAGGAAATCTACCTAGAGACATTTACCCCAAGGTGAGATCGTGAGCTATTGAGTCTATGACTAAAACCTAAAATCTCTTTTCCAAGTTCATTTTAAGTTTACCAAATCAATCTTATTAATGGCCAGTTAACAAGAAGCATTATGACTAAGGCTCAATAAATAAACCAATATATTACCCAAAACATAAAATAACCAACTTATAAAATAGTGATATTGGAATTCATCACAACCCTAGATACATGATTTAGTTACCACACAAATCTAGGACTATTAAAGACATAAATAAAGAAAATAAAATAAATTAAACTTGGAAATTAAAAAGGTAAAATAAAACAATAAAATAAAATATTGGGGTTAGAGGATCCACTTTTATTACTTCTAATTTATAAATCTCCCTTATTATAATATATAAACTTGCATAACATTACCAACCGATCATATAGGCGGTATCCTGATTAAGTCAGATTTTTTATTAATTCCAACCGACCATAAAGGCGGTATCCAATTAAGTCAGGTTAAAATCAATTTAATTAAGTCCAACCAACCATAAAGGCGGTATCCCATTAAGTCAAGTTTTAAAATAGTTTATATATTATGACTAAGGGAGATTAATCTAAATTATAATAATAAAAGCTTTACCTTTCTCCCCAACAGAGGGAAGTTACCTCCTCATACTGAAAAGTAAAATAAAAAAAAGATTAATTGCTTAAAATAAAAATTAAATACAAGAAAGCTGTAAATAAACAAACAAGATACAATCTTCTTAGTATTCTTAAGCAAATCCCCAGAAGAATGTATGAAAATTTCAAATGAATTCGGCCTCAATTTATAGGAAATATTTGGCCTGTGCATCGCGACTCGTGAAGCTTTGCGCGTCGCGACGCATCGTTGATTTTTGACGCATATATGTGGCTTTCATAAGATGATGACACGTGGCTGTCGGCAGAATTATTGGCTCAGCGATGCGAAAATTATATTTTTGGCCTTTTGTCTGTTTTTTCGCTGTTTTGGCTTCGATTTGATTCCAGTGAGTCCTGAAACCTTATTTATCTACAAAATACACAAAACACATCAAAATATTCACAAAACTCAAGAAACTAAGCAAAATATTAAGTAAAAGGGGCGGTAAATATTGATATATTTTCCGCTTATCAATACCTCTGATTCTTGATATTGCTCAACCTCTTCCCCTATTAAGGTGTCATCGTGAAATATTTGGTATTCGAAGGCTTCGTCAGTGTCATCTGAAAATTTTTCATGAGGTATATTGTTCTGATTTTTTGTTAATTATCTCGCTTGATCTATCATTCTTTGTAAAGTTGTTGTTATTCTCTGAGAGGTTTCATTTAATTCAGCTTCCCATTTATTGAACGTGTCATCCATCCGTTTATTGTATGCCAATAAACCATTCTTCATCTGATGGTTCTGGTTCTTGATAGGTTGATGGTGGATAAGATGGAGAATATGGTTCAGTGAAATATGATGGTTCTTCATTGATTTACCAAGAATGATTCTGATAATTCTACCACCCTGAATTTTAGTTGTACTCGCAATGATCGCTAGGGTGGCAACCATCACATATCTCACATCTCTGAAATCGTTGAGCAAATGTTGTGTTATTTCTCTCTGACATCCACGGATAGTTGTTGGGCTGGATAACAGGCCTCAGAAAACCGGACTGATGCTCCCTGATTTGGGGTATATCTTCACCTCTTCACCTCAGAATCAAGCAATACCACATTTGCTCATCAGAATGAAATGGGGAGATGTGTAATATGTGATGGTAACCACCAGAGCGATCAATGTATATACCTTTCAGAGTGGCAGAATTATTGGAATCATTCAAGGTACGAAGAACCATCATACTTTCCATCTTATCCACCATCCATCTACGATCTTCATCAAAAACCAGAACCATCAGAGGAAGATCAGTTGATTCACATGCTCAAAGATTGGTTCGAGGAACGGGAAGCTCAATTTGATGCACAAATTCAGAGTCAAGCGGCGTCTATACAAAGGATGACATATCAAGTTAGACAATTAACAGAGAACCTGAATCACATATCTCATGGAGCAAATTCAAATACTATTGAAGAAGCCTTCGAATATCCTGAGATTCATCATGACATCATAACAGAGGATGAGGCTGAGCAGTATCAAGAATCAGAGGTATCAGTTCAGGAGCCTGAACCAACAAAGTCTCTATTTAATTTCTATTATTCAGATTCTGACTCTGACGAAGAAGCTGAGCTGTTTGTACCAACTGCACCAACAAAAGAGGATGAAATTCTGTATTCTCAAAATGAAGATCTTGGAGACTGTTTTGTACTGATGTTTGAAGAAGATCTACCTGAGCCAATCATTTCACCCAGATCAGAGGATGAAGACCTAAAATTTGACATTTCTTTTCATCCTCAGGTTGATAATTTTGAAGCATGCATTTCGCAGATGACAGATGAAGAGTTGAATACAGAAATTTTAAAATACATCTGTGAAGAAAAGGTGGAGCAAGAAGTAGAGCAAATGGAGGAACGAATGACTACCCTTATTGAAGATCCAGTGAATTCAGGCGAAACATCACTGTTTTGGGGAGTACAATTTAGAGATATCACCCAGAAGCTTGACAGAATTGAACTTCCATTCAAAGTCAAGCACCATACGATACCTCCTGATTTTCTTTCTTTCTTTTCAGAAACCAATGGAGCGACAAAGAATAAAAAGGTGGCACAAGCACTGAATGGGACAAAATATTTTTTGCCACTTTACCATTGGAAGAGACCATTCAAAAGCAACGCTCATGGGATTGTCTTTAATCGGACATCCAAAACGACGCTGAAACCTCATTGACAGATGGATTTCAGTCACGTCTGGCTGAAGACGAAAAATTTAGCGCTAGTAGGGAGGCAGCCCATGCACTTTATTGTAATTTCTATTTTTATATTTTGTGTATACATGTTGTAGAATTTTTAATTTTGTGTGTTATTTTTTTAGGGAAAAGCTCAACGAAAGCATAAGACAGAAGGAATGGTGTTTGGTAAAGATAAGAGATAATTCATTAGCGATGGCTGGGTAAGGAATGGATTCTTGAGACGCATCCTAATGAATTTATACTAAGCGAATGGCGTATTGCGTACACAATTCTGTTGCCTTAATTATTGCTTTAATTCGCTTTTCTGTTGTAATTATTTTTATTTTTATTTTCATAGACAAGATCCAGACTTTTTGACCTTTCACGATTCATTTTGTTGTTTAGCTAACAAGCTTCCTTTGGAAGATACTAGTGCTATTATTACTCACCCGTTTCAGGTACTATAAACTCAGCTCGTCATTGCATTTTGGAAGGCATCCTGATTTGAGAAAGAAATACATTAAAAATAAAAATTGAAGCCACTTCGAGAAGACGAGTTGAGAACATTTGTGTGTTTTGTGGTAGTAGTGTTGGTGTTAAACCACAATACATAGAATCAACACAGGAATTGGGTCGAGTCTTAGCTGCAAGGAATATGCACTTAATATATGGAGGAGGCAATCTTGGACTAATGGGGATCGTTTCAAAGGCCGTACAGGAAGGAGGCAGTCATGTTTTGGGAATCATCCTAAAACCCTTGGTAGAGTCAAATCTTATTGGATCATCAAATGGAGATGAACCGATCGTGCCAGGTATGTCTGAACGATTGGTAGAAATGATTAACCGTGCTGATGCTTTTATCGCTTTGCCAGATGGCTTGGGAACATTGGAGGAAATTTTTATAGTCCTATCTTGGGCAAACCTAAACATACATTAGAAACCTTGGACTGTTTAACGTTGATGGATTTTATGATTTTCTTTGTGTGTTTCTTGATGATGCCCGGAGAAATGGGTTTGTGTCAAAACCTATGAAAGAACTCATCTTTACTGCCAAAACTGCTTCGGATCTAATAGACCAACTCATAGCCTATGAACCACAATTTGACCCTATCCTTTCAAAGATAAATTGGTCCGAGGACGATCGTGGTAAGAGGCGTCAGATTAATTTGGATCTTAACTCAGGTATGACCTTCTAAACTCTTCTTCTACTGTTTAAGACATTGGGGACAATGTCTCATTTAGGTTTGGAGGAGGGAATTAGTTGATTAGTACCTTGTTTTTAGTTTGTGTGTTATTTTTATTTTTAGTCTAAAATTTTTCGAAAAATACAAAAAAATTGAAAAATTTTCAAAATTTACAAAAATATTTTGTGTTTGTGTGTTTTTATTTTGACTAAAAATGTGAAATTGGTAAGAGATAGCTGAGTAAGGAGTTTCCACTCCTGAGACGTATCTAAAACCTATTTCAAAACAAGTTAATTTTTGTTTATTTCCTTTTGAATTATTTAATTTGTGAATTCTCCATAATACTGATTAAAATGGATCTTCATATGCTCAGTTAGCAGATATTATCAACATGCATAGTAACATACGGACATGAACTGTAATTGAAAAGTTTGTAATATTCAGTGCTTTAGTTTAATTGGAGAAATCATCTCAAAAAAATGATGGAGTAAAAAAAAATATAATAAATAAACGTATGAGATCCGAGTTATTAAGTCTGTAAGGGTGTTTTAACACCTAGTGCCCTAAAAGCAACTGGTTTGGGAGTCACTGACCAAAGCTTGCTACATGGATCAAAGATGCTGCAAAAATATATATATCTGAAGTCTGAGTAATTAAGTATGTAGGGGTGTCTTAACACCTGGTGCCCTAAAGCCAATTGGTTTGGGAGCCACCGGCCCAAAGCTCGTTACATAGATGGAAGATATTGTATATAAATAAAAAATAGAGAAAAATCAAAGAAAAAAAATTAAAAAAATACGAAAAATTATTCCATTGCTGCAAAAAGGTGTGAATTCTGATAAAACTTTAGGACAAAAATATTACTCTCTTATCAACTGCACTTATGACTGTTGTGGGCAAAAATGAGTTGTTTAATATTATGTTGGCTGTGTATAAGGAGAATGGTAAATATAATCGGAGAATTTACTTATTCAGTAATTTAGAAAGAAACAAAACAACTAGTAACTTGAAGTAGAAATTTCACCTGATTAGTTACTAACTTCTTTATTCTCTTTTCTCTTGTCTTTTTGCTTTTATGTGCATTAGTTTCACTACCTTTTTACTTTTATAAAATGTTTGTGGGTATCATTGCTGTAAACCCTCACGAGACTACAACTCGTCCACTAGAGACACCCAGGGGTTTAAAGGCTTGTTGCATATGCTTAATGCAACCGTGATCCCTACGAAAGTGGCTTAGTTAAATTTTATTTTAAAGATGTTTATGTTATTTTATTTTGTGTTTTGCTCGAGGACTAGCAAAATGTTAGGTTTGGGGGTGTGATGAATGGTAATTATATCACTATTTCCCACTCATTTGACCTAATATTTTATATAGTTTCTTGAGTTTTGTGAACATTTTGATGTGTTTTGTGTTGTTTTGCAGATAAATAAAGTTGGGAAAACAATGGAAGCAATTTGGGCCAAAATAGAGAAAAAATGACAAAAGGGCAATTTTGTAATTTGTCAGCATCGCGACGCCAAGACCCAACGCTCATGCTAACGTGCGCTGAGGGACACGTGTCAGAATCTGAGAAATTGGACTTGCTAACATGCGCCGTGCTACATGTCATCATCACAAAAGATCAGCTAAAATGCGCCGTCTGCCACGTTTCGAAATCTTATTGGACCAAAGCAAGTGCCTGCCACGTGTCGAATTTTCATTGGACCGAATCACTGGCGAATCACATGCTGCCACGTGTTAATCTCTCATTGGACCAATCCTAAGCGCGTGCCACATGTCATATGTTCATTGGACCGAAAGCTCAGCTAATCACCGTGTGCCACGTGTCGACTTCTCATTGCACCACCTTCACCGCGTGACAAGTGTCACCACCTGATTCTGCCGACAGAACACGCGTGGTCAACCCGCGTGGACCAAAACCACGTGCTGGCGTTGCGACGCCAAGCACTATAGCGTCGCGACGCCAGAAGCCGAATGTGCCTATAAATTGAGCTCCTCTTCACTTCATTTCTTGTGCTTTCCTTGGGATTTTTTCCCTGATTTCATAGGAAGCATCTAATTTTGTAATATTAAAATTATGTATTTTTATTTTTAGTTTTTATTACAGCTTTATGTTTTGTAGTTAAATTTCCGCTTGGGTAAAAGGTGAAACATTTAATATAATTATCTAGGTAAATCTCACTTAATTATAATTTATAAATTATAATTTAATCGGATTAATTATTGTCAGACTTTATTACCGCCTATATGGTCGGGTTAAATATAAATTATTTTACCACCTAAATGGCTGGTCTTTATGTGACAAATAATTACCGCCTATATGGCTGGTGTAGTTGGACTAAATGGATTACCGCCTATATGACTGGTTTTAATTGTTTAACATTATTAATTCCTGAGAAAGCAAAACATAAAATAATTTATATATTATAATAAGTGAGATTCCTAGATAAGAAATATTAAATGTGGATCCTCTAACCCTAACATTTTATTTTTATTCTAGGGAATTGATGAAACACAATATTCACACTTAATAATTGATTTTCTTTTTATGGGTAATTCTTTAGTTTGTTTATTGCGTCTTAAGCTTAATGCTTCTTGTTGTCTGAGCACCAATAAGATTGATATGGTAAACTTAAAATGAACTAGACATAGGGATTTTAAGTTTCAGCCTTTAGATTCAATAGCCCACGATTTTCCTTGAGGATAGATAACCCTTTAATAGATTTCCTTACAAGATAGACATATACCTGTCGGGCAGGGGTAGCCATAATTGGAACTTGATCTTAATGAATCCAGGTAATTTGGTTGACATAGACATATGGTTCAATTGGGTTATATTGGGTATTTGCGTCTGACCATCGACAGAGGCTTTTGCATATTTTCGTGTTCTAGGTTAGAAATCTAATTTATTACACGTAAATAAGAGAATCAATTCATCTTTATAATAATATTGTGTGGAGTCACGACCCTAGATCCTTGAGTCTTTTCTTTTATTTTCCTTAATATTTTCTTTTGAGTCTGTTTTTATTTTAAATCCACATTCAACCAACCAAAAGCAATCAATTCCCTTCTCCCTATAATTAGATACCTGTAAATAAATAGTATCTATAATTAATAACAACAGTAGGAATTAAGTCCTCGTGGGATCGATATTTTTATACTACTTGAACTATACGTGCGCTTGCGTTATACGTGTGTGTTTACGCCGGTCAGTAAGGAGTCTTTAGATGACATTATTGACTATTGAGATGCATCTCAGTGGATATGTGTATCACGCAATTCTCATGTTACATACACAGTTTCGAAGAGAAAGACAACAATTGAGTCTCGGGAATCTTGCTTTAAAAGACATTGTTTGCTAATTTTTAAGAAAATTGGATGGGAAGTTTGTCTCTGACACATAGATGTCATTCAAGCCATTACTTCCAGTATATATTATTATCTCTTTGTCTTTAACTAATAATTATGATTTGTTTTATTATTTTCTTTTATTTTCGCCGACAAGATCCAGACTTTTTGACTTTCACGATTTATTTTACTAATAATTATCATTTGGCAGGTACTAGTGCTATTATTACTCACCCATTTTCAGGATCTATAAATTCAGCTCGTCATTGCCCTCTTGTAGACATCCAGATTTGAGAAAGTAATATTTAAAAAAATGGAAGCAACTTCAAGACGAAGAGTTGTTAACATCTGTATATTTTGCGGTACTAGTTCTGGTTCTAAACCAGAATTCGCTGAGTCAGCACAGGAATTGGGTAGTGTCATGACTGAGAGAAATATGCACTTAGTATATGGCGGTGGCAATATTAGACTAATGGGGTACGTTTCGAGGGCCGTACATGAACGAGGTAGTCAAATTTTGGGAATCATCCCAAAACCTTTGGCAAAGGCGAATCTTATCGGACAATCAAACGGAGAGGAATGCATCGTGCCAGGTATGTCCGAAACAACTTGTTGAAATGATTAATTGTGCTGATGTTTTTATTGCTTTGCCTGGTGGCTTGGGCACGATGGAGGAAATTTTTATAATGCTATCTTGGGCGAACTTGAACATACACCAGAAACCAATTGAACTGTTTAATGTTGATGGATTTTTTTACTTTCTTTTTGTGTTTCTTGAAAATGCCCGTAGAAATGGGTTCCTGTCAAAACCCATAAAAGATTTCTTCTTCACTGCCAGAACAACCAATGATTTAATTGACCAACTTTTAGCCTTTGAACCACAAATTGACCATATCTTTTCCAAGATAAACTGGTCTGATAATGATCGTGGTAAGAAACGTCGGACAAATCTATATCTTAACCTTTAATTTTCTTTTTAAATGTACAATTCCACGCTAACCATGTATTGTCTTCTAAACTTTCCTTCTTCTTTTTAGACATTGGAGACAATGTCTCAATTAGGTTTGGAGGTGGGGAATAGTTTACTAGTATCTTGTTTTTATTTTTTGTTATGTTATTTTTACTTGGTTTTTAGTCAAAAATTATAATTTTTTTTAAAACAATTATGTATAAAAATAATTAACCATGCTTTTACTTAGTAACCGGGCGTCTTGCCTCAGTAAGCAAAGATTGTTAGCGTCAAACGGTAAAATATTGAGTTAATAATAATAAAGTTTCTACTTAGTACTGGATGTCTTGCCTCAGTAAGCAGAGATTGTTCGCGTCAAACGGTAGAACCTTTAAACATCTGATATCCGAGTAATTAAATCTATAGGGGAGTCTTAACACCTAGGCCCTAAAGCCAACTGGCTTGGGAGTCACTGGCCCAAAGCTCGCTACATGGATTGAAGATGTAATAAAAAAAATTTTAAAAAAATCAATTGTAAAAAAAATGTGAATTCTGATATAACTTTAAGACAAAAGTATTACTCTTTTTTCAACTACACTTATGAATATTGTGGACAAAATGATTTGATTAATACCTTGTTGGTTGTGTATATTGAGAATGGTAAAAATTATCGGAGAATTTACTTATTTAGTAATTAAGAAAGAAAGAAAAAAACTATTAACTTGGATAAGATTTTTACTTGTTTAGTCATTAACTTGTTTTGTGTGTTTAATTGTACATTTGAATGATATTTGTGGGTATCGTCGCTGTAAGCCATCACGAGACTATAACTCGTCCATTAGGGACACCTAGGGGTTTAAAGGCTTGTTGCATACGCTAAATGCAAACGTGATCCATACGAAAGTGGCTTAGTTTAATTTTATTTTAAACTTGTTTATTTTATTTTATTTTGTTTGTTTTGCTTGAGGACTAGCAAAATATTAGGTTTGGGGGTGTGATAAGCGGAAAATATATCAATATTTACCACCTATTTCACTTAATATTTTGTATAATTTCTCAATGTTTGTGAATATTTTGATGTGTTTTGTGTCATTTTGTAGATAAATAAGAATTCAGGACTCAATGGAATCAAATTAGGGCTAAAATGATGAAAAACAGACAAAAAGGCAAAAATGGAAACTCACGTCGCGACGCGCACACCTTCTGTGTTGCGACACGCCTCAGTTACTATTCTGCCGACATGTGTCATCACCACGTCATCACATACGTCATCACGTGCGTCATCATTGCATCATCATGATGTCAGCATCGCGATGCCAAGCCTTCACGCGTCGCGACATCGAGCCAATAATTCAGCTGTTGACAGTCGCGTGCCATGTGTCAAGCATCAACGGGCGTCGTGACGCACAAGCCTTTTGCGTCGCGACGTGCAGAGCCAAATTTTTGCCTATAAATTGAGGCCGATTTCATTTGAAAAATATATACTTTCTTTTGGGGATTTCCTTAAGAATACTAAGAAGATAGCATCTTGCTTTTTTATTTATAGCTTCTTGTATTTGATTTTTATTTTAAGCAATAAATTTTTCTTTGTTTTACTTTAAAGTATGAGTAGATAACTTCTTTCTGCTGGGGGTGAAAGGTAAAGCCTTTATTATTATAATTTAGATTAATCTCCCTTAGTTATAATATATAAATTTTCTTAAAACATGACTTAATGAGATACCGCCTTATTGGTCGGTTGGACTTAATTAAATTAATTTTAACCTGACTTAATTGGATACCGCATTTATGATCGGTTGGAATTAATTAAAAATCTGACTTAATCAGAATACCGCATGTCTGGTCGGTTGGTAATATAACGCAGATTTATATATTATATTAATAAAGATGTCTAAATTAGAAGTAATAAAAGTGGATCCCCTAACCCCACCATTCTATTTTATTGTTTTATTTTACCTTTTTAATTTTCCAGTTTGTTTTATAATATTTTCTTTATTTATGTCTTTAATAATTCTAGGTATGTGTTGTAACTAAATACCGTGTCTGGGGTTGTGATGAATTCCAATATCACTGGTTTATAAGTTGGTTATTTTGTGTCTTAGGTAATATATTGGTTTATTTATTGAGTCTTAATCTTAATGCTTCTTATTAACTGGCCCCTAATAAGATTGATATGGTAAACTTAAAATGAACTTGACGAAGGAATTTTAGATTTTAGGCTTAGACTCAATAGCTCACGATCTCACCTTAGGGTAGATTTCCTTCCAGGATAGACATATACATGTCGGGCGTGGGTAGCCACAATTGGAATTTAACCTTAATGAATTCAGTGTTTCTTGGTTAACATAGACATATAGTTAATTGGGTTATTTTGGGTGTTTGCATCTGACCATCGACAGAGGCTTTTGCATATTTTTGTGTTTCAGGTTAATAAACTGATATATTACACAAATATAAGATAATCACTTCATCTTTAAAAGATATTGGAAGGATTTACAACCCTAGATAGCGTTATAATATTGATTTTCTCTTTAATTTACTTTCGCACTGTTTTAATTACTTGTCTTTAGTAAACATCACCAATCAAACAACAATCAAATCAATTAGATACTCGTAAACATTTAGCTTCATAAATTAATAGCTTAGGTATTAAGTCCTTGTGGGATCGATACATTTTATACTACTTGAGCGATACGTGCGCTTTCGTTACGTGTGTGTTTACCACCGGTCAATACACATTAATTAGGAACGGACCAAAATGGCCATATGCATGTATCTTTTCGTTTAACCATTAAACGATTCGAATTAACTTATTTAATCCGATAAAGTATTATGAATAATCTCTATTATTCATAACACGTTGTCCAAGTGCTTAACGAGTACACTTCATATTGTGGGACTCTCTAAGTTTAGGTTTATCCGTCACGAAATCAAATTTCGTGCCCATAATTCAACCATTCGTAAATTATGACGACCACAGATAATCTCGTTAAACTATGAAAGTCAAGATTATTGCATACATATAATCTCTCCGTCCTAGGCTATCAATATTATACCGATGATATAGATATAAACGTCAAATCCCTAAGGTATAATATAGCCGACTTACAAATTTACGATATCTAAATAACACTCGAAACTCGCTTCCGAAGTATACCACGACCATGGATTTACTAGATCACAAATATGTATAAGATACCTATGCCATGTACACAGGACTGACAAATTCTATTTGATACTCACATGATATCATGAGCATGAGTCCACACCCAACGAGCAGGCGGAGGTCTGATCTATATAGATCGGTGATGTGACTGCCATCAAAGAGTGGAGGATGTTTCATATATCCACATTGGTATCTCAAGTCGAATGACCATTATGCTGCTCGACTCGAGATTCCTATTGACGTTGGTGTACCATATATTAGGAAATCTTTGGTGAGTCATTCAGTGTTTATCAAATAAACACCTACAAGTCTATACGAGTCTCCCAAGACTCATGATTTATTGGAATAAACCATCGGACCAAGTCTCGATATACGACATGTACTGGTCTCAATGGATTTTACTAACCGACCCGTGTCAGTAAATCTTAACTAGAAACTTTATTTGAGAATACACAACTTATAGTCACACTTTCTAATGTCAATTACAAGCTGCGTTGTAACTGCGCACTACGTTGTAAATCCTGGGGTCTTTGTCTAATATATACATATCACTAAATCAGATTTAGTTTCAATCTAATAGTTTTTAGATCGAATACGTATATAAAACAAGAGGTGTAACCATATATAAGTAATATTATGGAAAATATATTGTTCATATTCATGAATCAGATATAAATATGATTTGAATTGGCGCTTCGAGCACTAACTCTAATAATTTCTCCCTCTTGCTCTAGTGTCAAGCCATGGTATCATATACACATCTATATGTGTATCACATACGCATAGCCCTCAAAAGCTCACCTAGCACTCAATAGGTAGGCAACAATAAGTAGGTTCGCTATAACATATTGAGTTTGTCCAACAAACCCAACTGTTTCCCTTAGCCATCATCATTCATATTTTGTAGAACTTAAGTTATATATCAATATGACTCATATGTAACATCAATATTGTGCTACAGCTACTGAGTTATCCAAGTATTTAGAGATCAAATCCAAAATACTATGCAGACAACCGCAAACACAACACTAATATCACAACTTCTAATCTATAAGGTCAATATGCAACTACATAAGTCAATACTTCATAAGTTGCAACTAATTCCACTGACACAGTAGAATCATCTGTGACACTCCCACTGTATCTTTTCTGACTCTATATAACGTAGACCGTCTAACGTCATAATTTGACTCAAAACTAATCTGACCCAAATGGTTGCAGACTATATGCT
>SKCR01052211.1:0-123979 GCA_019454045.1 Zanthoxylum bungeanum | reverse complement strand
TTATTCTTGAAAGTAAGCTGTTGGATTTTTCTCTTAATTAGAATGATGGTAGCATCATTATTCGAGGTAAATTTTAAAAAATACAAGAATTAATTGTGCCTCAATTTTCAATCCTCTATTGAGTGCATGTGTTCTCTGGAGTCACAGCTTACACCGTAGCACTTCATACTATTTGTTCGCTAGACTAGTTTTTTTTGTCTTCACTTAAGTGGATAATCCGTAAACCGAACCGAACCAATCCGTAAACCGCTGGTTTAAAAAATTTCCAATCCGAACCAAACCGTTATTTAATGGTTTTGTTTGAGAGGTAAAAAAACCAGACCGTAAAATATGGTTTGGTTATGTTTTTAGCAAAAATCGAACCAAACCAAACCGCGCCCACCCCTAGCCTACACCCAACGAACAGGCGGAGGTCTGATATTAATAGATCGGTGACGTGACTACCATCTAAGTGTGGAGGATAACTCATATATCCACAGTGGTATCTAAAGTCAAAGAATCACTATGCTACTCAACCCAAGAATATTCCTATTGGCGTTGGTGTACCATCTATTAGGTAATCTTCGGTGAGTCGTTCAATGTTTATCAAATAAACATCTACATGTCTATATGAGTCTCCCAAGACTCATGGTTCATTGGGATAAACCATAGGACCTAGTCCGATATACGACATATATTGGTCTCAATGAATTTTACTAACCGACCGGTGTCAGTAAATCTTGACCAGAAACTTAATTTGATAATATATTTCTAGTAGCGACGTTTCCCAATGTCAATTACAAGCTACGTTGTAATTACGCACTACATTATATATTATCGAGTCTTTGTCTAATATATATATATATATATATCACTAAACACGATTTAGTTTCAATTTAATGAATTAGATCGAATATACATAATAAAAGACAAGAGGTGCTACCTGACCGGCGTAAACACACACGTATAACGCAAGCGCACGTATCGTTCAAGTAGTATAAAAATATCGATCCCACGAGGACTTAATTCCTACTGTTGTTATTAATTATTGAATCTATTTATTTACAGATATCTAATTGAGGGATGAGAGAATGATTGCTTGGTTGATTTGGTTGATTGTAATTTTGTAAAATAAATAAATAAATAAAAAAGACAAAAGAAAATACTAAGGAAAATAACAAAAGACACAAAGATCTAGGGTTGTGAATCATTCTAATATCATTTTAAAGATGAAGTGGTATTTTATGTTTGTGTAATAAATCAGTTTACTAACCTGGAACACTAAATTATGCAAAAGCCTCTGTCGATGGTCAGACGCAAATACCCAGTTTAACCCAATTGAACCATATGTCTATGTCAACCAAATTATCTGGATTCATTAAGTTAAAGTTCCAATTATGGCTACCCCCGCCCGACATGTATATTCCTATCCTGTAAGGAAATCTATTAAAGGGTTATCTATCCTCAAGGAAGATCGTGGGCTATTAAGTCTAAAGCTAAAACCTAAAATCCCTATGTCTAGTTCATTTTAGATTTACCACATCAATCTTATTGGTGATCAGACAACAAGAAGCATTAAGCTTAAGACTTAATAAATAAACCTTTAAATTACCCAAACTATAAAATAACCCCTTATAAACCGGTGATATTAAAAATCATCATAACCCCAGATAACTAACACATAACTAGGGCTAGTAACAACTTAAAAGTAAAAGACATAAAGTAAAAATACTGAAAAGTAAAAGACATAAAGTAAAACTGAAAAGTAAAATAAAATAAAATGTTAAGGTAAAAGGAATTACTTTTACTACTACTAATTTAGATATCTCTCATAAAATAATATATAAACTTGTGATTCTTTCTCCAACCAGCCATATAGGCGGTAACCTGATTAAGTCAAATTAAGTCCAACCAGCCATAAAGGCGGAACCAAAATTAAATTACCAACCGACCAATCTGGCGGTATCCTTTATTAGTCAGGTTTAAACCAGATTAAAATGAATTACCAACCGACCAATCTGGCGGTATCCTTTTTAAGTCAATATTTTAAATAGTGAATATATTATTTTTAAGGGAGATTAATCTAAATAGTAACAGTAAAAGAATTACCTTTCACCATAGCTGGGAAAGTTACCTCCTCATGGTAAATAGTAAAAACTGTAAAAAGTAAAAATTAAATTACTATTATTACAAAATTTAATTAAAATTATTTACAAAACTAAAAACTAAAAAAAAAAAAAAACTAAAAACTAAAGAATCTAGAGAGAGAAACTCTCTCTTTAGAAAGAATTGAAGAGAGAGGAAGGTGCAATGAATTCTGAAATCTCGAGCCAATTTATAGGCCTCGGTAGGATCCAGCGTCGCGACGCCAGGTCCTCAGCGTCGCTACGCCAGATTTGTCGACGTGGCACGCTCTGGTTCGCTAGTTTGAAGATTCTGGATAAGCTGATAAGGTGACACGTGGCATAGTGGTTGGGCTTCAATTATGTGACACGTGGCGGCTTCTGATTGGTCGCTGAGATTCTTATCCGCCACGTGTCAGATAAGGATAGGATATCCAATAATTGATGCTGACGTGGCGATGACGTGGCGGTGACGTGGCCACGACGTGGCGACACGTGGGAAAGAGACTGTCGGCACCGTAGAATTGTGACACGTGTCACTTCCTGATTTTTTTTTTTTTTGGATAAGGTAAGTATTATAACCAAAGAAAACTATACAAAGAGCAAAGGGGCATACCCCAGGCACTAGAGAGGACATGCCCTCCTAGAAAAAAGCCAAAAGGCTACAAAGCCAAAAGGCTACAAAAGAATCAACAAAAGATGTCATCGGGTAGGTGCCACGAAAGGTGAAGCCATTTATTGTCATAAGATGGATTTACCTTTCTTAATGAGCTAACACGATTCCGAACATCAAAAACAATATCATAAAGAATAGCAGAAATAGGCCGAAGAGGCATATCATGAGTGCGAGCATTCCTCTCCCTCCAAATATGGTAGACTGACGCTGCAAAAGACAGACGAACCAGAAGATGACATAAAGAGGCTCCGGAGAACTGACAAACCCACCCAACAATCTGACACTAATCTCGGCGACTCCAATCTAACCCACACATGGCCAGCACAGACGACCAGACCCTAGAAGAATAGAGGCACTGGAAGAAAAGATGATCAATATCCTCACTCGAACAACCACAGAGAATACACCGAGAGCAAGCAGAGATGCCAAATCTCATCAGACTGTCTTGAGTACAAAGGCCACCCTGAATGGACATCCAAAGAAGAAAGGAATGACGGGGGATTGCCTTCCGGAACCAAACAACTCGAGACCAATGCAACTGGGGTTTCCTTGACCTCATAGCATTCCAGGCACTATCCACAGAGAATCTTCCGTTTGTATCCTCCTCCCAAACCAGCATATCCTCCCTTAAACTAGAAGGAGACGGAAGATGAGACTGAGCCAAATCAATAAGAGCAGCAGATCTAGATGGGGGCCATTGCCAAGCAGAATCGGCGATAATGGATGCAACTGTAGCCATTCTATCCAAGCCAGAATCATAAATCACTCTCTCGCCCAACGTGTCCACAATCGGGCCAACAGGATGCCAATAATCAAACCACAGTAACGTCTTCTCACCATTACCAATCCTCACTCTCATCCGCCGGCGGGACCAAGAACGAAGCTCCAAGATCTTACGCCAACTCCAAGAGCAATCTGAAGGACAAGGGACCTCCCAAAAACTTCTCCCCCTCAACAAATAAGAGTGAACTCAACTCGACCATGAGGAAACCTGGCCAGAACAAAGAAACCAAATATGTTTAACAATAGCCGCTCTATTCCAAGAATCCAAACTCTTTATCCCCAGCCCACCCTCCTGAAGAGGTAAACAAACTTTGCTCGAAGCTACTCTCGCCCCAGAAGAGGTGAGCGCACTACCCTTCCAAAGGAAAGAGCGAAGAATCGTCTCCACCTTCCTCACAATAGACTTAGGAAGAATAAATAAAGAAGACCAATAAACTTGAATGGAGAACAAAACTGACTTAATAAGCTGAAGCCGACCTGCATAAGAGAGAAACTTACTACTCCAACTCTTGGCACGCAGAATAATACGATCCACAAGAGAAGCACAATCAGAGGCCCTGAATCTAGTAGAGATCAACGGGACTCCCAGATACCTCACTGGAAGATTCCCAACTTGGAAACCCAAAACGTGACACAAGTGGCCTACAAGGGTAGGAGAGATACCAGAAGAGAAGAATTGACTTTTATCTGGGTTCGGGGTTAGACCTGATAATCCACTGAACTGCCCAAGGCATTCCTTGATCAAGGAGACAGAGGATGCTTCAGGTTTACAGAAAATCATAAGGTCATCCGCAAAGCATAGATGAGTAAGACGGTCCTTAGAACACCGCCAGTGGAACTGGAAACCCGGATAAGTAGCCTTATTACGAAGAAGACCTGACAACCCTTCCATAGCCAAAACAAATAGATAAAGAGACATGGGATCACCTTGTCGTAATCCCCGACCCCCAGGGAAGAAACCATGCAACTCACCATTAATAGAGACAGAGAATCTAATAGTAGTCATACACTCATGAATCCAACCCACCATCCTCTCTGGAATACCAACTGTCCGCAGAACCTCAACCAGGAAATCCCAACGAACAGTGTCATAAGCTTTCATCAAGTCAATCTTAAGAGCACATCTCGGAGAACTGCCATTCCGGTGATAATTCCGAACCAATTCCTGACACAAAAGAATATTGTCGCTAATGCGCCTTCCCGTGACAAAAGCAGATTGATTATGACTGATTACAGAAGGGAGGATAATCTTGATTCTATTTGCAATCAGCTTAGCAATGCACTTGTAAATAGTATTACAACAAGAAATAGGCCTAAAATCCTTAACTTGGGAAGGATTAGGAATCTTAGGAATGGAAGTAGCATTAACCTGCCTCAAGAGACGCCCAGAAGAAAAGAATGAATGAATAGCACATAGGACATCATTCCCCACAATATTCCAACACTGCTTAAAGAAGCCCGAATTAAACCCATCTGGACCTGGAGCTTTATTGTCCTTCAACCCGAACAAGACAGCCTTAATCTCCTCATCCGAAACCTACTAAGAAAGAGCCACACTCTGCTCAGCAGTCACATGTCTAGTAATAGCAGAACGAAGGACCGCCCTATCAAAATCATACTGACCATGCTGAGGACCAAAAAGGGTCTCATAAAAAGAAACAATCTCATCTCTAACCAAAACATCTTCCTCCACATGGGTCCCATCCTCCTTATTAATAGAAGTAATCTTACTACGACCGTGAAAACTCTTCATAGCCGTAAAAAAGAATTTAGTATTCTGATCCCCAAGGTTAAGCCACTGGACTCGAGATTTCTGTCTATTGAAGCCTTCTTCAGCACGACTCAAAACACCATAACTTAACGAAAGACGAGCTTCTTCAGCTAGCAGAACAGGGTCACTAGGGTGGTCCTGTAAAGCACACTGCACTCTGTCCAGATCATTCCTAATCTCCAGGACTCGCCACGAAATCTTAGAGAAATGCTCAACATTAAATTTTTTCAAAGCCAACTTAACATTCTTCAGCTTACAACATAAACGGAACATCGGAGTACCATGAACATCAATATCCCAAGCCCTATCCACAACAGAGAGAAAATCAGGGTGATCCACCCAAAACTGAAAGAACTTAAAGGGGATAATCCTCTTAGGGAGATCTGCAAGCTTAACAACCATAGGAGAGTGATCAGAAATACGGGGAGGAAGAAAACGGGCAGAAAAGCCCGGGAAACGACACTCCCAAGAAGGGTTAACAAGAACACGGTCTAACTTGCGCCAAATAGGAGACTGAATCTGCTTATTGAACCAAGTAAACTTACAACCAGAGAACTGAAGATCATCCAACCCAGCCTGACCCAAACAACAACCCAAATCATCTTTCCAAGCTGGCCAAGCCACAGAACCACCACAATGCTCAATCGGAGACCGGATGGCATTGAAATCACCCAAAACAAGCCACGGGGAATCATCAAAAGTACTACCACTAGTAATCAGGTCAGCCCAAAGCTCCCGCCGCTTCTCGTAGTCACACTCCCCATAAACCACTGAAACTACACAATTCCACATACCAGAAATATGAGTCACACGACAATGAATAACTTGAGCTGAGGACTGAATGATGCTAACAACAACGTCACTAGGGTTCCAACAGACCCAGATACGACCAAAAGGGCTAATATCAGGGTGGCAAAAAAACTTCCATGAAGGATTTATCACACGAGAGACATTCATAAAATTAACCTCCTTAACCTTGGTTTCAACTAAACCACACAAAGAGAGGTCTCATCACTAAGAAACCTCCTAACTTCGGCATGTTTTAATGGGTCATTGAGACCCCTAATATTCCAACAACCAAAAATCATTAAAACATATACAAACCAAACCAAACCCACAACTCAGCGTCGACGACCCCCTTTAGGGGACTTCCACTTCTGACTCCTTTTACCACCAGAACTCTTTCTAGAATTGTTACCATAAGCCAATTTCTTAGAATCCAGCGAGTCAATAGCCTTAATAGCCAAATTGTTAACCATAGGAATGGGCGAATCAAAAGCTGCAGAAGGCGAGCCCTCAAATAACTCAGAATTTGGGAGATCCTTACCAAAATGTGAAGAATCAAGGGAACACTCTCCTTCCAAAATACTATCTATCTCCACAGAAACTGTCACAGAAGAACCCACAGGCAAAGAAAGAATAACCACAGTCGAGTCCAACTCATTAGCAGAACACACTCCCAAACCAAGATTATTGTCAGCATTCAGAGGCAAAACTCCACATGAACTTACAGGGGTCAAAGAAGTACCCTTACTTTTCTTGTTTTTGGTGACCGGGATCCAGGCCCCCTCCTGATCCTTAGTAGAATCAACCGTAGAGTCCTTATCTGTAGACGGAATAGGCTGGCTGATGATGTCGTGGCAGTGAGGTGGCAATGTTGACTTGTTGACTTGCTGACGTGGCTGATGACATGGAATGACACGTGGAACACGTGGCGATGATGACTGTCGGCACCGTAGGATGCTGACACGTGGCACGGCGCATGTTAGCAGATCGGCTGTGATGGTGACACGTGGCACGGCGCATTTTAGCAAAGTCAAACTTTTCTCAGATTCTGATTTGTGGACCCGGCGCACGTTAGCACTGTTCGGCGCATTTGAGACGTCGCGACGCGGAAGTCTTGGCGTCGCGACGCGCTTAAGACCAAAATATCCATGTTGATGCATTTTTGTCAGTTTTTGCCCCAAATTGCCTCCAATGCTTTCCAAACTTTATTTATCTACAAAATAACACAAAAAACATCAAAACGTTCATAAAACTCGAGAAACTATACGAAATATTATGTCAAATGAGTGTGAAATAGTGATATAAATACCACTAATCACACCCCCAAACCTAACATTATGCTAGTCCTCGAGCAAAACATAAAATAAAATAACATGAAAATAAAATTAACTAAGCCACTTTCGTTGGGATCACGATTGCATTTAGCGTATGCAACAAGCCTTTAAACCCCTAGGTGTCCCTAGTGGACGAGTTGTAGTCTCGTGAGGGTTTACAGCAACGATACCCACAAACATTTTACAAAAGTAAAAAGTTAGTTAAAACTAATGCACACAAAAGCAAAAAGACAAGAGAAAAGAGAAGTTAGTGACTAATCAAGTGAAACTTCTACTCCAAGTTACTAGTTGTTTTGTTTTATTTTAAATTACTGAATAAGTAAATTCTCCGATTGTTTTTACCATTCTCCATATACACAGCCAACAAAATATTAATCAACTCATTTTTGCCCACAACAGTCATAAGTGCAGTTGATAAGAGAGTAATATTTTTGTCCTAAAGTTCTATCAGATTTCACACCTTTTTTATAGCAATGGAATAATTTATCTCATTTTTCTGATTTTTTCTTTGATTTTTCTCTTTTCTATTTTTTTTATTTATATACAATATCTTCCATCTATGTAGCGAGTGTTGGGTCGGTGGCTCCCAAACCAGTTGGCTTTAGGGCATCAGGTGTTAAGACACCCCTACAGACTTAATTACTCAGACTTCAGATATATATATTTTTGCAGCATCTTTGATCCATGTAGCGAGCTTTGGGCCAGTGACTCCCAAACCAGTTGGTTTTAGGGCACTAGATGTTAAAACACCCTTACAGACTTAATAACCCGGATCTTAGATACTTTATTTTTGTAAATCAGAATTTTTTTTTTACTCCATTGCTTTTTGAGATGCTTCCTCCAATTAAACTAGAGCACTGAATATTACAAACTTTTCAATTTTAGCTCATGTCCGTATGTTACTATATATGTTGATAATATTTGCTAACTGAACATATGAAGATCCATTTTAGTCCGTTTTAAGGAGAATTTACAAATTAAATAATTCAAAATAAAATAAACAAAAATTAATTTGTTTCGAAAATAGGCTTGAGATACGTCTCAGGAGTGGAAACTCCTTACTCGGCTATCTCTTACCAATTTCACCTTTTTTTAGTCAAAATAAAAACACAAAAACACAAAATATTCGAAAAATTTTGGACTAAAAATAAAAACAACATACAAACTAAAAACAAGGTACTAATCAACTAATTTCCTCCCCCAAACCTAAATGAGACATTGTCCCCAATGTCTTAAACAGTAAAAGGAGAGTTAAGAAGGTCGTACCTGGTTAGCTGAAAATCTACAGGAAATTAAAGGTTAAGATCCAGATTAATCCGACGCCTCTTACCACGATCGTCCTCGGACCAATTTATCTTTGAAAGAATAGGGTCAACTTGTGGTTCATAGGCTATGAGTTGGTCTATTAGATCCGGAGCAGTTCTGGCAGTAAAAAGGAGTTCTTTCATAGGTTTTGACACAAACCCATTTCTCCGGGCATCATCAAGAAACACACAAAGAAAATCATAAAATCCATCAACGTTAAACAGTCCAAGCGGTTTCTGGTGTATGTTCAGGTTCGCCCAAGATAGAACTATAAAAATTTCCTCCAATGTACCCAAGCCACCTGGCAAAGCGATAAAAGCATCAGCACGGTTAATCATTTCTACCAGTCGTTCAGACATACCTGGCACGATCAGTTCCTCTCCGTTTGATGATCCAATAAGATTTGCCTCTGCCAAGGGTTTTAGGATGATTCCCAAAACGTGACTGCCTCCTTCATGTGCGGCCTTTGAAACGATCCCCAGAAGTCCAAGATTTCCTCCGCCATATATTAAGTGCATATTCCTTGCTACTAAGACTCGACCCAATTCCTGTGCTGCTTCTACGTATTGTGGTTTAGTACCAACACTAGTACCGCAAAACACACAGATGTTTTCAACTCGTCTTCTTGAAGTGGCTTCCATTTTTTTATGTATTTCTTTTTCAAATCAGGATGCCTTCAAAAGTGTAATGACGGGCTGAATTTATAGTACTTGAAAAAGGGTGAGTAATAATAGCACTAATATCTTCCAGAGGACGATTGTTAGCTAAACAACAAAAGAAATCATGAAAGGTCAAAAAGTCTGGATCCTGTCTACGAAAATAAAGATAATTACAATAGAAAAGCGAATCAAAGCAATAATTAAGACAACGGAATTGTGTACGTAATACGCTACTCGTTTGGTATAAATTCATTAGGATGCGTTTCAAGAATCCATTCATTATTCAGCCATCGCTAATGAATTAGCTTTCATTTTTGCCAAACACCATTCCTTCTGTCTAAAAATGCTCCGTTTGTGCTTTTCCCTACAAAAATAACACACAAAATTAAAAAAAAAATTCTACAACATGTATACACAAAATATAAAACAGAAATTACAACAAATTGCATGGGTTGCCTCACTGCTAGCGCTAAATTTTTCGTCTTCAGCTAGACGTGACTGAATTCATCTGTTAAGGAGGTTTCAATGTCGTTTTAGATGTCCGATGAAAAACAATCCCGTGAGCGTTGCTTTTGAAGGGTCTCTTCCAACGGTAAGGTGGCAAAAAGAGTTTTGTCCCATTCAGTGCTCGTGCCACCTTTTTACTCCTTGTTGTTCCAGTGGTTTCTACAAAGAAAGAAAGAAAATCAGGAGGTCTCATATGGTGCTTGACTTGGAATGGAAGTTTCATTCTGTCAAGCTTCTGGGTGATATCTTTGATTTGTACTCCCCAAAAAAGCGATGTTTCTCCTGAATGCTCTGGATCTTTATTAAAGTCAGACATTTGCTCCTCCATTTGCTCTGCTTCTTGTTCCACCTTTTCTTCACAGATGTATTGTAAAATTTTGTATTCAGCTCTTCATCTGTCATCTTTGAAATACATGCTCCATAAGTATCTGCCTGAGGATGTAAAGATGTTTTTGTCATTAGGTTTTCATCCTCTGATACGACTGGAATGGATGGTTCAGATAGATCTTCTTCAAACATCATGGTAAAGCATGCTCCAAGATCTTCATTTTAAGGATTGAAAGTTTGATCCTCCGTTGTTGGTGCAGTTGGTACAAAAAGATCAGCTTCATCCTCGTCAGAATCTGAATAATAAAAGTCAAATTGAGACTTTGCCGGTTCGGGCTCCTGAACTGATACCTCTGGTTGTTGATACTGCTCAGCCTCCTCCTCTGTTGAAGTGTCATTGTGAAATGATTGGTATTTGAAGGCTTCATCAGTGTCATCTGAAACTGGTTCTTGAGGTATGTAGTCATGGTTTTCTGTGAATTGGTCTCATTTGATCTGTCATCATTTGAAGGATTTCTGATTGTCTCTGAATTTGTGCATCTAATTGAGCTTCCCGTTCTACGAGCCAATCTTTAGCATGTGAATCTTTGATGGTTCTGATTGTTGATGGAAATCATAGGTAGATGGTGGATAAGATGAAAAATGTGGTTCTGTGAAATGTGATGGCTCGTCATACCATGAAGGATCTTGATAGCTCTGCCACCCTAAACGGTATATACATTGATCGCTCGGGTGGTTACCATCACATATCATACATCTCCCCATCTCGTTCTGTTGAGCAAATGTGGTATTGCTTGGTTCTGGCATCCAGTGATAATTGTTGGGCTGGACAACAGGCCTCATAAAACCGGACTGTTGCTCCCAGATTTGGGGTGTATTTTCTTGTAAAGCTTGTAATCTCTCAATCTCCCAGTAGTGTTCCATTTTTTCAATCACCTGAAAAAGAAAGAAATAAAAATTACAGATAAAAATAAAGAAAATTAGATACAAGTAAATTAGATAGCTTCAAAATTAACAACTCAAGAAATATAAGTCCCCGGCAACGGCGCCAAAAACTTTACCGGCGTAAACACACACGTATAACGCAAGCGCACGTATCGTTCAAGTAGTATAAAAATATCGATCCCACGAGGACTTAATTCCTACTGTTGTTATTAATTATTGAATCTATTTATTTACAGATATCTAATTGAGGGATAAGAGAATGATTGCTTGGTTGATTTGGTTGATTGTAGTTTTGCAAAATAAATAAATAAATAAAAAAGACAAAAGAAAATACTAAGGAAAATAACAAAAGACACAAAGATCTAGGGTTGTGAATCATTCTAATATCATTTTAAAGATGAAGTGGTTATTTTATGTTTGTGTAATAAATCAGTTTACTAACCTGGAACACTAAATTATGCAAAAGCCTCTGTCGATGGTCAGACGCAAATACCCAGTTTAACCCATTGAACCATATGTCTATGTCAACCAATTATCTGGATTCATTAAGTTTAAGTTCCATTATGGCTACCCCCGCCCGACATGTATATTCCTATCCTGTAAGGAAATCTATTAAAGGGTATCTATCCTCAAGGAAGATCGTGGGCTATTAAGTCTAAAGCTAAAACCTAAAATCCCTATGTCTAGTTCATTTTAGATTTACCACATCAATCTTATTGGTGATCAGACAACAAGAAGCATTAAGCTTAGACTTAATAAATAACCTTTAAATTACCCCAAACTATAAAATAACCCCTTATAAACCTGACATGATCCAGGCAGACAACAAACCAAATGACGCATTACAAGTACCAGAAGGGCCAATTACGAGGCAGAGGACCAAAAGACTCAGAGAAGCAATGGCGGGATTAGTTCAGAGTTTTATGGCCGCTGCAACCAACAAATAGAGGCGCATGTGGGCTTCGATGGAAAGGGCCCAAAGCCATTTCACTTGGCCCAAATCAGTTTAGAATAAAGCTTTTTAGGCTTTTAAAGACTTAAAGACTTGATATTTGTGTAATTTCGTTTTTAGGGGCATTATTGTCTTTATGCCTTTAGGGTTTCTTTTTGTAACAATATTTAAGCTTACTTTCTTCTTCATTTGAGGCAACCAACGAATTTGTAAACTCAAAAAGCTTAAAGCTTTGGCTATGGCCGAATTATTGTAAGGGAGGGATTCCCCTTTTCAAGTTTGATTCGACTTATCTAAGTTTTGGCAAACTTAGTGGCGTCTCCATTGCTAGCAAAACACTACAAGGATTCATCTTAAAGGTTCTCAAGGGCAAGTTCTTTGTGGGTCTTCTTTGTGGCCTTGGAAAGGTTTTGTTTCTCTACAAAATCATATTCGCGGTTCTTGGGGTTCTGTCTGTTGCTTGGGGTTTGCTTGGATTTCGAATCCAAGTGGGTTTCTTGTCATTTGGTATCTAGAGCTCAGGGTTCTAAGGTCTGATTTTTCTATCTTTCCTTTTGTTTGATTCTGTTTTTCTCTTGTTCTTGTTATTTTCGTTTCAGTTCTTGTTGGATCTTGTTTCTGTTTTTTTGTTTTGTTTATTTCTGGATCTGTTTTGGTGTGTTTGTTCTTTGTTATTTTCGTTTCAGTCCTTGTTGGATCTTGATTCTGTTTTTGTTTGTTTATTTCTGGATCTGTTTTTGGTGTGTTCTGCATATCAGTTCATTCCAGTTGCATATCAGTTCATCTTCATCACTTTTTCCAGTTCTGGGCTTCTGTTCTGTTCTTCCTATCAGTTCGTCATAGTCAATCTGTTCTTTATCATATGTTTAAGAAATAAGCATGTTCTTTGGCGGCTGTGTGTTTTGTTTCTAAAAACCCTAGTGAAGTGTGAAATCAGACCCTGAAAAACTAAGTGAAGTCTGAAATCAGACCCTGAAATCATAGCTTCTGAAATCAGACCTAAAACGTAACCTTTGAAATCTGCCTCTGAAATCAGACTCTGAGTTCAGACCTTGAAACTTAACAATTGAATCAGACTCTGAGATCATACCCTGAAACTTAGCCTCTGTAATCAGACCCATACCAGTAACCTCTGAAATCAGACCCTAACGAGTAACCTCTGAAAATTAGCCTCTGAATTCAGACCCTGTTCCATATTATCATTTAGGTGCCCGTGGAGGGTATTCCATCAAAATTTCTATAGCGGTGCCAAATTTTCAACCGAAATTGCATACGACCGTGAATTTGCATGCTTATTTTTTTTCCATTGTGCTAATTGTTCACTTCTTTATTCCAAATACTCTAGTTTAAGTATTATTGATTGAGTCTTCTTCGTTGCTATTCCTGTTCGTATTTTGTTTCCACCTATCCCATATATATTATTAGACCTTTGTGTTTCATGCTGGCTTGAGGACTACATTTGGTTTGTATTCTTGGATTGAGTGTGGTTCACTTTTGAATTGAGGACGAACTCAAGAGTGGTAAAAGGCAGTGATTGTGAGCACAGTATCGGGTAAAAGCCAATAGAGTGCAAACACGAGTGGAGTGATATCATTCGAGTGTAAACACGTGAGATTGTGAGGATTTAGATATTTGTTTTACCTTCTTGTTATTTCTAATCTGTTTGTTTAGTGTTGAGATGGCAGGTCTAACTACTGATGAAAAGCTTGAGGCTTTGGATAGGAAATTTACAGATATGATGGAGAACATGAATACTGCTTTGGAGAGATTGTCAAAGAGTGTCGAGAGTATTCAAACTGGTAGCGGTCTCAGAGTACCACCACCTCAGAATGTACCACAACCTCACAATGTACCACCTCGCCGTGTACCACCACAGTATGTACCACCAGATGAAGAGGAAGCTGAGAATGAGTTTGATGATTCTGATGGTTTTGATGATGTGGAGGAGAGATTTCAGCCTGGGCATGATAGGAGGCCTAATAGGAGGTTTGATAGGAGGGATAGACGGTTTGGTGATAGAGGTGCATTTGATGCCAGAAGAGTGGATTATGATCGGAGAGGATATGGTAGGCGAGGAGATGGTGATGGTGATCTAGGTAGCATCAAGATCAAGATACCAACTTTCCAAGGCAAGAATGATCCTGAAGCTTATTTGGAATGGGAAAAGAAAATAGAATTGATTTTCAACTGTCATCACTACTCAGACGAGAAGAAGATCAGTCTGGCAGCAATTGAGTTTACCGATTATGCTATGATTTGGTGGGATCAGCTTGTCTCTACTCGGAGGAGAAACTATGAGAGACCGGTTCAGACATGGGCAGAACTTAGGGGTCTCATGAGAAAGAGATTTATACCCAGCCATTACTATAGGGAGTTGTATCAGAAACTACAACATCTGTATCAAGGGACCAAAAGTGTTGAGGACTATTACACAGAGATGGAAGTTGCCATGATCAGGGCAAATGTAGTTGAGGATGCAGAAGCTACTATGGCACGGTTTCTAGGGGGCTTGAATAGAGAGATTGCAAACATGGTGGAGTTGCATCATTATGTTGATTTGGAGGATATGCTTCACATGGCTATCAAGATAGAAAGGCAACTCAAGAAAAAGTCAACATCCAGATTTGGTACTCAGGCTACTTCTGCATGGAAAGGGAAATGGGTTCCGAATGAGAAGCGAGATGGAGGCTTTGACAAGCCTAGAGGCGAATTCAGTGGAGGCTTTAATAAGCCTAGGGCCGAACCTAGTGCCAAGGGTAAAGAGGCTGCGGAACCGAGCAAAACTAGACCGAAACCTGAGGGTGCAGCTGCTAGAACTAAAGATGTCAAGTGTTTCAAGTGTTTGGGCATGGGACACTATGCTTCACAATGTCCCAATAGGCGTACCTTAGTGATTGATAAAAAGAGTGGAGAGGTGTACTCTACCGATAGTGAGGTTGAGGAGGAGATGCCAGAGTTGGAGGATGCTAGTGACCATGAGGGAGCTGCATACCCGCTGGATAACTTATCCTTAGTTGTCAAGCGTGCTTTGAGTGCACTTGTAGTAGAGGATGAGAGTGTGCAGCAGAGGGAGAACATATTCCATACTAGGTGCCGTGTGAATGGCAAGGGGTGTAGTATGATCATAGATGGGGGCAGTTGTACTAATGTTGCTAGCACAGCTTTGATTGAGCGATTGAGGTTGAGTTGCTTGAGACACCCGAAGCCTTACAAGTTGTAGTGGTTAAATGATTGTGGGGAGATAAGTGTGACAAAGCAGGTACTGTTGAGCTTTACCATTGGGCCATACACAGATGATGTCCTATGTGATGTGATACCGATGCATGCAGGACATATTATTTTGGGCAGGCCGTGGCAGTTTGTTAAGAAGGTTACTCATGATGGGTTCAAGAACAAGTACTCTTTCCAGCATAAGGGAAAACCCATTACATTATACCCACTTACACCTGCACAAGTCCATGAAGATCAGGTTAAGTTGCAACTTGAGCGTGACAAAGAAAGAGCGAAGGGAAACACCACCTTGGGTGAGACTAGTGAGAGTGGTGTATCTGGTGAGAAAAATAAGGCCAAGGCCGTGAGAGTTTCCAAGGGGAGTGTGAGTGAACGTAAGGGGGAAACAAAAGAGAGAGTTAAAAAGAGTTTCTACATGGGTGAGGGTGAAGCAAGGAAAGCATTCAAGGCTAGCAAGCTCATGTTATTGTTAGTCTATAAGGAGCCTCATATTTATTTTACTAACTCTGACCATTTGCTTCCTGTGTCTATTTCATCTCTTTTGCAGGATTACAGTGACGTACTGACAGAGGACATACCTAGTGGACTTCCACCCATTAGAGGTATTGAACACCAGATTGACTTCATACCTGGAGCAGTCATTCCTAACAGACCGGCTTATAGGAGCAATCCCGAGGAGACAAAGGAGCTACAAAGGCAAGTACGGGAGTTGATGGACAAGGGGTATGTAAGGGAAAGCATGAGTCCTTGTGCAGTACCAGTGCTTCTAGTTCCTAAGAAAGATGGGACGTGGCGTATGTGCATTGGCTGCCGAGCTATCAACAATATTACGGTAAAGTATCGTCCCCCCATTCCTAGGCTAGATGACATGTTGGATGAATTGCATGGTTCCAAAATTTTTTATAAGATTGATTTAAAGAGTGGATACCATCAAATTCGCATGAGAGAGGGAGATGAGTGGAAAACTGCATTTAAGACTAAGTATGGCTTGTATGAATGGTTAGTTATGCCATTTGGTCTCTCAAACGCACCTAGCACATTTATGAGATTGATGAATCATGTTATGCGTGCATTTTTAGGTAAGTTTGTTGTGGTTTACTTTGATGACATCTTAGTTTATAGTAAAACAGTAGATGAGCATGTAATGCATTTGGAGCATGTACTTGATGTTTTACGAAAAGAACAATTGTATGCTAACTCTGACAAATGCACATTTTGCATGGATAGAATTGTTTTTCTTGGCTTTGTTGTGAGTGCAGATGGCATCGAGGTAGATGTGGAAAAGGTAAAGGCAATTCAGGAATGGCCTACACCAACTACAGTGACAGAAGTCCGAAGCTTTCATGGGTTAGAGAGCTTCTATAGGAGATTTGTCAAGGACTTCAGTAGCATTGCCGCGCCATTGACTGAGGTAGTAAAGAAGACAGTTGGTTTTCAATGGGGCGAGGCGCAAGAGCGAGCATTCCAGGACCTTAAAGCGAAGTTATGCAGTGCACCCATTTTAGCACTACCCAACTTCGAGAAGACATTTGAGATTGAGTGCGACGCATCAGGGTTAGGTATTGGAGCAGTTCTCATGCAAGAAAAGCAGCCAGTAGCCTATTTTAGTGACAAGCTGAATGGAGCAGCTTTGAGGTACCCCACGTATGACAAAGAGTTATATGCGCTTGTGAGAGCACTTGAGACATGGCAGCACTACTTGTGGCCTAAAGAGTTCGTGATCCACACCGACCATGAATCATTAAAACACTTGAAGGGTCAAGGTAAGCTTAATAAGCGACACGCAAAATGGATGGAATTCGTTGAGTCATTTCCATATGTTATACGCTACAAGCAAGGTAAAGAAAACATAATGGCTGATGCATTATCTCGCAGGTATGTTTTACTTACTTCAATGCATGCACGGATGTTGGGATTTGATTTGATTAAGGAATTATATGAGTGTGATTGTGATTTTGGTGAGATTTATGCTACTTGTGCAAAGTCATCTTTTGGAAAGTTTTACATTCATGATGGATTCTTATTTAAAACGAACATGTTGTGTGTTCCTGCTTGTAGTATGCGTGAGTTACTTGTGAAAGAAGCACATGGGGGAGGTTTGATGGGGCATTTTGGGATTACTAAGACTTTAGCTATTTTACATGAGCACTTTTATTGGCCTAAAATGAAACGTGATGTTGAGCGTATTTGTGATAAGTGTCTAACATGTAAGCATGCTAAATCTAAATTAATGCCACATGGTTTGTATACTCCTTTGCCTGTACCTAGTGAACCCTGGGTTGATATATCGATGGATTTTGTGTTAGGTTTGCCTAGGACAAAGAGGGGTAGAGATTCAATCTTTGTTGTAGTTGATAGGTTTAGTAAAATGGCTCATTTCATTGCATGTCATAAAACCGATGATGCTACAACATTGCAGATTTATTTTTCAGAGACATAGTGCGACTCCATGGTATACCTAGGAGTATTGTATCTGATAGAGATGTTAAGTTCCTTAGCCATTTTTGGAAGGTGTTGTGTGGCTAAACTAGGCACCAAACTATTGTATTCTACCACATGTCATCCACAGACTGACGGACAAACAGAGGTAGTTAATAGGACTTTATCTCAATTATTGCGCACTATAGTTGGCAAGAATTTGAAGAGTTGGGAAGATTGTTTGCCATTTATTGAGTTTGCATATAATCGTAGCATTCATTCTTCTACTTCATTTTCACCTTTTGAAATTGTTTATGGTTTTCAGCCACTAACTCCATTGGATTTGTTACCTTTGCCTGTTGATGAGCACGCGGGGCTCGATGGAAAAAGGAAGGCCGATTTGGTGAAGCACATACATGAGAAAGCAAGAGAGCAAATACAACGAAAGAATGAGCAATATGCTTCTCATGCTAATAAGGGAAGAAAGCGTGTGGTATTTCAGCCTGGAGATTGGGTTTGGGTACACATGCGCAAGGAGAGATTTCCTGAACAACGTAAATCTAAGCTACAACCGAGAGGGGATGGTCCATTTCAAGTTTTGGAACGGATTAATGACAATGCATACAAGCTGGATTTACAAGGTAAGTATAATGTGTCTGCTACATTCAATGTTTCTGACTTAACTCCTTTTGATGCAGGTACAGATTCGAGGTCGAATCCTTTTCAAGAGGGAGGGGATGACATGATCCAGGCAGACAACAAACCAAATGACGCATTACAAGTACCAGAAGGGCCAATTACGAGGCAGAGGACCAAAAGACTCAGAGAAGCAATGGCGGGATTAGTTCAGAGTTTTATGGCCGGCTGCAACCAACAAATAGAGGCGCATGTGCGGCTTCGATGGAAAGGGCCCAAAGCCATTTCACTTGGCCCAAATAAGTTTAGAATAAAGCTTTTTAGGCTTTTAAAGACTTAAAGACTTGATATTTGTGTAATTTCGTTTTTAGGGGCATTATTGTCTTTATGCCTTTAGGGTTTCTTTTTGTAACAATATTTAAGCTTACTTTCTTCTTCATTTGAGGCAACCAACGAATTTGTAAACTCAAAAAGCTTAAAGCTTTGGCTATGGCCGAATTATTGTAAGGGAGGGATTCCTCTTTTCAAGTTTGATTCGACTTATCTAAGTTTTGGCAAACTTAGTGGCGTCTCCATTGCTAGCAAAACACTACAAGGATTCATCTTAAAGGTTCTCAAGGGCAAGTCTTTGTGGGTCTTCTTTGTGGCCTTGGAAAGGTTTTGTTTCTACAAAATCATATTCGCGGTTCTTGGGGTTCTGTCCGTTGCTTGGGGTTTGCTTGGATTTCGAATCCAAGTGGGTTTCTTGTCAAAACCGGTGATATTAAAAATCATCACAACCCCAGATAACTAACACATAACTAGGGCTAGTAACAACTTAAAAGTAAAAGACATAAAGTAAAAATACTGAAAAGTAAAAGACATAAAGTAAAACTGAAAAGTAAAATAAAATAAAATGCTAAGGTAAAAGGAATTACTTTTACTACTACTAATTTAGATATCTCTCATACAATAATATATAAACTTGTGATTCTTTCTCCAACCAGCCATATAGGCGGTAACCTGATTAAGTCAAATTAAGTCCAACCAGCCATAAAGGCGGAACCAAAATTAAATTACCAACCGACCAATATGGCGGTATCCTTTATTAGTCAGGTTTAAACCAGATTAAAATGAATTACCAACCGACCAATCTGGCGGTATCCTTTTTAAGTCAATATTTTAAATAGTGAATATATTATTTTTAAGGGAGATTAATCTAAATAGTAACAGTAAAATAATTACCTTTCACCATAGCTGGGAAAGTTACCTCCTCATGGTCAATAGTAAAAACTGTAAAAAGTAAAAATTAAATTACTATTATTACAAAATTTAATTAAAATTATTTACAAAACTAAAAACTAAAAATAAAAAAAAAAACTAAAAACTAAAGAATCTAGAGAGAGAAACTCTCTCTTTAGAAAGAATTGAAGAGAGAGGAAGGTGCAATGAATTCTGAAATCTCGAGCCAATTTATAGGCCTCGGTAGGATCCAGCGTCGCGACGCCAGGTCCTCAGCGTCGCTACGCCAGATTTGTCGACGTGGCACGCTCTGGTTCGCTGGTTTGAAGATTCTGGATAAGCTGATAAGGTGACACGTGGCATAGTGGTTGGGCTTCAATTATTGTGACACGTGGCGGCTTCTGATTGGTCGCTGAGATTCTTATCCGCCACGTGTCAGATAAGGATAGGATATCCAATAATTGATGCTGACGTGGCGATGACGTGGCGGTGACGTGGCCACGACGTGGCGACACGTGGGAAAGAGACTGTCGGCACCGTAGAATTGTGACACGTGTCACTTCCTGATTGGCTGATGATGTCGTGGCAGTGAGGTGGCTATGTTGACTTGTTGACTTGCTGACGTGGCTGATGACATGGAATGACACGTGGAACACGTGGCGATGATGACTGTCGGCACCGTAGGATGCTGACACGTGGCACGGCGCATGTTAGCAGATCGGCTGTGATGGTGACACGTGGCACGGCGCATTTTAGCAAAGTCAAACTTTTCTCAGATTCTGATTTGTGGACCGGCGCACGTTAGCACTGTTCGGCGCATTTTAGACGTCGCGACGCGGAAGTCTTGGCGTCGCGACGCGCTTAAGACCAAAATATCACTGTTGACGCATTTTTGTCCGTTTTTGCCCCAAATTACCTCCAATGCTTTCCAAACTTTATTTATCTACAAAATAACACAAAACACATCAAAACGTTCATAAAACTCGAGAAACTATACGAAATATTAGGTCAAATGAGTGTGAAATAGTGATATAAATACCACTCATCACTACCATAATTAAGTAATATTATGGAAAAAAATGTATTGCTCGTATTCATGAATCGGACATAAATACGATCCGGATTGGCGCTCCGAGTACCTAACAATTTCTCCCACTTGCTCTAGTGTCAATCCACGGTATCATATATGCATCTTAATGTGTATCACATACGGATGGCCCTCAAGAACTCGCCTAGCGCTCAAAAGGTAGGCAACAACAAGTAAACACGCTATGACAAATTGAGTTTGTCAAACAAACCGAATAGTTTCCCTTAGCCAGCATCATTCATATTTTTGTAGGAACTAAGTTCTACATCAATATGACTCAGATGCCACATCATCATTTTGTTTTAGCTACTAAGTTGTCTAAGTATTTACAGATCAAATCCAAAATACTATGTAGACAATCGCAAACACAACACTCATATTAAACTTCTAATCTACAAGGTCACTATGCAACTTTCATAAGTCAATACTTCATAAGTTGCATCTAATTCCACTCACACAGCAGAATCATCCGTGACACTCCCACTGCATCTTTTCTGACTCTTTATGACGTAGACTATCTAACGTCATAATTAGACTTAAAACTAATCCGACCCTAATGATTGCGAACTTTATTCTCCATTAATTAGAAACTCGTTCATAATATCTCAAAGATAATAAAGAACATGTTTCAAGACACATCTTATGATTTGGAGGATATCAAAATAACTCGTAACAATTATGATTAAATTGATATCTCTAATCGTACTTAATATAATATTCATTATGCCATCATCCTATGATGCATAAGATTGACTAAACATTCTAATCAATTTTTCTTTCGACAAAGGAATCATCTTTTATGAAAGATGGATATTATATATTATAGACACACTAACTGTCAAACAATTATAATAACTGTGACATCTATTGTCTCATTGTGTCCTTAATTAGATCATATCTAATGTATGATTAATATGAGTATCTCGCAAGTCTCTTAGTTTTATATATTATATAAAACTTTATATCAAATATAATAGAGACCACTCCCACTGCTTTGACGGAGAAAAAAAGACTCAGGTAAATCTTTTACCTCATAAACGTCTCATTATTACCTTAATAATGATAATGTCATTATGATGTAAAATACTAGAAAGAAAATTGTACGCTCCCCACTAACCCTTCTATCTTATATGTATTCTCTATGTTTTGATAAAATCAGACAATCTGACTGATATCAAAATTAGAAAACATAAATTTCCAGAAAGCTCATCCGAGTCTATAATAGGCTTTATAAGCTAATATACTAAATTGTAATCTTAGCATAATACAAACTCCAGGGCCATTCCAAAACGAACTCTTCAAACTAAGAAATCACAATGGATCTCTTATCTAAAGAAATCATTCAGAAACGCCACTTTGTATTCTTTAATTAAAATGTACAATTTAATATCATCATTAACCAACAGATCTTAAATTATTCAATCAATACGACTAGAGACAAGTTTCCTCAGAATCTACAATAGATTGCTGAGTATAACTTTTCTCACTGTCATACTATAAAGGTCAAACCTTTATTAAGCTCACTATGCTTTTACTACGTAACCATTTCCATATTTTATGAACGATTCATAATGAAAACTCAATCAAGTTCCAAACTTGATCGTAGTAAGCTATGAACAATCTTAGATCTATGGTTTAATGCTAATTTCCGGAATCGATATCAAATATCGTTCCCACTATAAGTTATATGATAATTTTCTTCGATAAGAAAACAACAGAACCATTAAGTATCAAATACTTTGCGAATGATTCTGACATCCTATAACACTTATATGGAAGTAATTAAAGTGTATTTTCATATTATTAATTATGTAGTTCCATTTATAGCTTATCACTATAACATTTGACTTTAGTAAGTCAAAGTCTTTTCTACAATGGTCAACATCTGATGTTACACACTAAGTAATAAAACAATTTTATTACTCGGGTCGTAGAAAAGATATTTTATCAAATAGAATACAATATTCTATTAAATAAAATAAATGATAAACTTATACTTGTACCTCCAAGGCACAATTACTATCGATTATATAACCATTGTACAAAAGAAAGATTCAAATCTCAAACTTTTCAAGATTCAAATTTTCTACCAAAACATATCATATACGTAACTGTCTAACTAATGGAACATTAATTAAAATGACGAATTAGTGTTACTGGAGCATATCTCCAAGAGTATTGAAACTAATTCGACAACACTCAATATCAAGCAAATGAAATCATATAAGATTCGATTATTCCCACTTACCAATTCCATTAGCAATGGAATCGTTGAGGAATAATATTGAGTAAGAATCATATTCAATTAATAACCTTAGAACTAATTGCCATAAATTCATATGTTTGATCATATCAATCATCTTTGAACAATTCAAAGACTCACGATAAATTTTAAAGATACGGTTTTCAAAACTTCAGATCGAATATTTTTGAACCAGTCAAAATATTCTATCCGCGTTTTATCAGAAACACGTAACTAAGTCACGATGATTCATTTACTAAGTTACGAAGTAAAGAAAACTACCTTAAGCAGTTTACAATTCATTAAAGTACATACATCCAATGTATCAGTTTAATAAATTTTCTGGTCCAATGACAATCATTGGTTAAATGAGATTTAATCACCTTCCCGAATACAATATTCATTAAATGGATAAGGATATGTGGTGTGATCTGGTATCAGACTATCCTTTACCATATGGAATAAACATATAATGCTTAAGTGATGAAATCTCATAAAACAATGTTCTAAGTTATTTACTTAATCGAATATTTTTCTTAATGTTTATCTATTGGTCAATGACACTACTAGTCGTTTTAAAATATGTAACAACTATTTACAAAGAACAAGTAACTATCCAATAGTCGCAAGTTCTGATATCAAATATCGAAACAATTATTCAATAATATTTTAAACAACTAGACGGGAGATCTGATATCCAATATCTACAGTTGTCGTATTGTGAAAATCGATATTTTCTATACACAACTATACGCATCTTATTTCTTTAGATTTATTATTTACCTTCAACTATTTACAACATTTGCAAATAATTGAAAAGTAAATAGTGTCTGACATGTGACCTCTGAATGTCACTAAAGCCAAGAAACGTCATTATCAGATAAATAAATACCTAATGATGTTTTCTTAATACCAGTGAAGAATCTCGAGACATGAACCAATTCATGTCAATCTTTACTGCGAAAGAAACTATTCTGCCTAGAATGATTATATCATTGTCTATTCTAATATAGAACCTATTCTAGAAATCTGCAACCATATTTCAAGTCAGAAAACATATATAAAATATGCACGCAGTAGATAAATGTTTAATTCTATCTAAACAATAGAATAAGGAAAATACATAAGCAACAATTTTCATAATATTACACACTACATTAGTTATGGATTTTTAACCTAGCAGTGCCTCCCACTACTTTACGTAATACCGTAATCTCTAATGGAATATGAGAATTCAATAATTAAATTGAATTCAATAATGGGAAGTGGACCCTATAAATATACTTCGACTCACAGCTTTGGCACGTTCTCGCCTAGGTATATTCACGGGTAGACAACTCATTGTCAATCACACTCGCTCTGACTCCTGATTTTGTCCTGACTGTTTCTCGTTATGACATCTTTGACACGTTCACAAGAGGCGTATCAAGGCTTCACTTGTCAATGAAAAACTCAAGCTACCGATGTAGTTCTGATAGCTTTGGCACATTCAAGATTTCCACTTTCACTTGAAGTTGTCTCTTATCATATAAGTTCCACTAGCGCAAATGAACTACCTTAAACCATAACTGCACAGCTTTGGCACGTTACAGTTATAGCATCATGAAAACATTTACATCTGTATTGACAAGGTGGACGAAGAAACAAGTATTCATAATACTAGTCACTTTATAAAACCTTATTTAACATGGATTTTCTTAAAAGATGTATTTCACATTATTTAATCAAATTAAATAAATAAATGCATGTAAAAAGTAAAGATTAGATTAAATATCAAATTTAAATGGCTAATCATATCAGGGGTACAGAATCAGACTCGCTTTGATACCATTTTGTTGGGGTCATATTAAAGGCGCAGCGGAAGGAGCGTAGTTCGGGCAAAATCGTAGTTTAAAATTTTTAAACTTACGAATAAATTATTTAATATCCAATATTAATAATTCATTCATATTTCACCTAAACATATTTATTCGATATCATATAACGACATAAATAATATAGAAATACCGCGAAATATTTGCGAAAACATTTTTCCGTAAAATAGCATAAAATGTGTTTTCGGCCGAACCGACCGACCAATGCAAATGGGGACAGCCCAGGTCAGCCCCAAAAATATTTGGACAGTTCGGGGGCTGCCCGAACAATGTCCAATTCACTGTTTGAGCATATGTTACCCGGTAACGCCGTTTTCGCGTATTTTCACTCCGAAACAATTTCCGATAAATATTTTTCTTGGCCAATTAAAATAAACCAATTTATTCTAAATACTCAATAAATAAAAACTGAATTTTTATCTGAAAAATCAGATTTATCATTAATTGCCGTGAGACTCATAAACTTTGCATTTTGAACATTTTGGTCCTTAAATTGTCAAATACATATTTAAGTGATTCCAAATAAATCCCAAAATGATTTATACATGTCTAATACATGAAAATACAATTTGCAACAAAAATCCATAATTTTTCCAGAATTGTCGAACATCCCCTATATTTTCCAAGATTTGCAATTTGGTCCTTTTTGGTTCAAAACACATCAAGATCAAATCCAATCAATCCCAAATTTAATATACATCATATATACATCAAATTACATTACATATATGAAAAACTCCAAAATTGGAATAGGTTTAGAACCCTAATTTCATAAATTACTCCAATTGCACAAATTACATTAAATTGATTTAATTCAACACTTTAATCAATCCAATACCACACCAATCAAGTCTCACCATCATGAAATAACTCAAGAACAATTATAGGTTATTTATGAATGGCTAAGAAACTCTAGAATGGCAACTTCAATTGCTAATTAATCTTATAAGCTTAATTACTCCTAATAAGCTTATAAATTAACATAGCAGAGTGATAAGTGATGTGATAAGAAAACAATGTTGGACAATTATGACCCATAGCATCACTATTTGTATAGAACATGGTGTTGTTGTACAAATTAATTATGTGACAACGGAAATTGCTCTTTTATCATTTGTAATTGAATTACCGTGATATATAAATGATAAAAGTCCTTATGATTAGTTCCGGATTGAGATGATATGAGACAGTATCAATCCACCAAGGTTTAATCATTAAATATCCCTAGTCGTATTATTATCGAGACTGGATATCGATAATGCAGAATAGACTAGTATTGCACTTGTGCGCGTTGTGGAAGCATAACAACATAGTTCTCATAAGTATTGGATACTTATGCAAGTGTGATAGGAGGTTGTGTTTACCGATGGTACGGAAACAGCTTCGCTCTGGATAGACCCCTCGAAATTCCATTGGTAGTATGACTATGTGTCTATGGGAGTCCGAATCAGGGTAGGTGTATTTGGTCTTAACCTGAGACTTGCATCGCTAATACTGGAGATAATCAATATACTTTGGTTTTGGTCGTCCGGTGCTTTAACAGGTTCCGTGTATGCCTCTTCTGGGTATATTGAGAATCGTAGTGTATTGGGTGTGATGTCAAGATGGAAGTATCACTTCAGTCATATGGAGATGATGATCACGTAGGATACGAAACTAGTACTCTTATGTACTGCAGTCATCGGAATAATATGACTAGGTCATGCTTGTCCGATTATAGAGACTAGTTACCAGAGATCCGATATATGCTTTGTACGGGGCAGACACAATTCTAGCCACAGGCCTAGCATGTGACATCCGATACTGGATCACAATACGCAATACTACGTATACTATGCCTGACATAGATTACATATTTCTTAAAAGAATATTTCTGGAGAATTGGGTAGGCACGGTGCTTTGCTAGAAGCCAACCATGTCTTGTAAATCAGTAAGAACGTGGTACTAGGTACGCACGTGTTCGGATAATCCGAGGACCGAATTTACTGCCAACATATCCAGAGATCTCATGGGTCGCTTCCCGAAGATTCACCGATGACGTATGATTCGAACATAATTAATATGGGATTAATTAGAATAGAGAGAAAATTAATCTAGGATTAATTGCAGAGAGATTTTATCTGGGATAAAATTCAACTAAAAGAGAGAGAACGATTAATTTGGAATTAATCGATAAAATAATATATTCGATATATTAAATGAAATTAGATTTCATAACGGAATTAAAATTGGATTTTAATTCGGGCGAACGAATTAATTCGCAAGCGACGTGAATATTAATTTTACTAGGCATAATTATTTAATTAAATTTGATTTAATTACGTCGCAATAGAAAATTCGTTAATTCAGAATTAACGAACCCGAGCCCGGGATGTGTTTGCGGGCCCACTTAGATTTTGAATCAAGTAGGGCCCACATGTCACATCACTTGTCATTTTATTTGCTTTAAGGTGATGGAAGTTAGTGAGCTTAATTTTGGTAACTTGTTGCTTACACAAGTTTGATTTGTGATGGACATTTTACTAACTACACTTTTGGTAAATGGATTAGATTTTTGAAATCAATAAAAACATTTAACAAAAATGAAAAACTCACTTACTCTCTCTACACACCAAAAAAACCGTGAGCCTCTCATCTTATTTTCTTCTCCATTTTTACCGAGAATAACAAGGAAGAACAAGAAAATTTTGTCGCAAAATTTTCAAAGCTAGCACTTAAAGAATCAAACAAAGGTGATAGGGAAACCTTTCCCATGAGTTTGGAATTCAAGAATCAAGCTTGGAAGCTCAACATACATCAAATGAGAAGCTTGGAGCAACTTCCATGGAGGCAAAAGTTTTGAACTCTACACCAACAGCCAAGCCGATCAAAGTGAGTATTTCCGCTACTTTACTTTGTTTATTCACATGTTTTCTTGCTTAATTTGATCTTTGGTTTGACCTAGAAAACCCAACAATGGTATCAGAGCCATAATTGAGCATGAAATTGAATTTAGGGTTCTTAAACTTTAATTTGGGATTTTGTGATTTGAGCATGATTTCTTCAAATTGATTGGTTGAGTATGCTTAGATTATGATAACTAAGAGTTATGCATGATGAATTTGGAGAAAAGTTAATTAGATTAATTTTCCCCTAATTGCTTACCTTGGCCGAATCTATAGGACCCTTATAGGTCATGGTGATTTTCATTTTAAGCTTTTGGAGGTGTTTAAAATGTTAGGATATATTGATTTGTGATTTAATTGGATTGAAATCAAAATCGGATATAAAATCCCTTGAATTGCCATGAGCCTTGGAGAACATGTTGGATTGATTTTTGCTTCAATTTGTGTTGGACATAAGTTGATTAGTTAAAGCATGATAAATTAATGTAATTGGTGTTTTGGAAATATTAATTTAACTAATTAATTATGGCTACACACTTTAGTTAATTAAATTGTGATATTTGAAATATTGGAATTTAATTAATTAGGCTTAATTTGGAATTAGGCTATTAATGTTGTATTTGGGCTTAATGGGCTTGGTTGGGCCAAGTTTGGTTTAGGATAATTGGTTGGATCCAATTGGGTCTAAAACCATTTCCATAAAGTCAAAATATGATTATTGGGCCTTTAAAATTTAATTGGGCCTAATGGGCTGAAATTAATTTTGTGGCAAAGGGTGATTCCTTATTGGGCTTTGGTTGCCAAAGTCCATGCCTTATAAATTAATTGAAAGCCCATTAGACTTTAATTAAATTAACATTGGATGTTAATTGGGCTTTGAGACCCGTTAATATTAGATTTAGAATCTAAGTCGCAAAGGCACATTAAAAAGTGTAATTATTTAATTTGGAATTAAATAAAGAATTAGTTTTGAATACAAATTAAATTGGATTTAATATTGTAGTTTGATATAATTCAAGAATTCATACTTTGAGTACTTATTCTTAAACGAGTTGGACTCGCGCAAATCAAATCGTTGTTTGAACATTGGATGGTCATTAATTAAAGATTAATTAATTGGATTAGATTGATTGATAACATGTTTTGTGTGAATACATGGATGTGATGTATGAATAATGTATATCGGATGGATATTAGATGGGTGAAGGCAATTTTGGAAATTGTTGTAATAAATTTAGAATTTATTAAATTGGACCTGCATGTCCAGCCTATTACCTCTTGATTCTTTGTATTTCTCTTCTCACCTATTCCCCTCAATGTAAATGAGGTTTCTTTAGAAGTGTTATGCAATTGGGTAGAAGTAAGAATAGTGCTAGCGGGAGACAGGAAATGGAGAGATTTGTTCTAGGATCAAATTGTATCATATATCCATCTGCATATCATTATTAATTTATTTACCTCACCTTATTATGCTTTTAGAATGCATGCTTAAGGGTGTATGATGAGACCTAATCAAAGATAATTAATTGGTTGCCAATTACACGAAAAACCCTCAACAAATATTAAGCATTTTCCTTCCATTGAGTGATTCTCTCTCAAGATCCAAGATTGGCACTGGTTTGTTGGCCAAAGTCAAGACCTTTGTCCATCGCGGATGTGTTTGAATCATGAAGGCTTTGTTCTATATCGCATGTCTTGTCCAAGTTGTGATTTGTTGGCCAAAGTCAAGATCACTTCTTATCCATCGACATCGATTACGAAGCTTTCCAAGGTCAATGGGTTCTGCTTAACTGGAATCATTAAGCTTGTTGTGCCAAAGCCAAGGCTTAGTTGATTCAGAGGAAAAATGTTAGGGAATATATTGGATATATTGGCATATATTAGATATATGTTTCGGACTTGGATGTCCACCTACTGGATCTAGGAATTGGATGAGATCCAATTGATCTTAGAGATCTACCTAGTTAAATATCATACAGCTTGTTGGCCAAAGTCAAGGTTGTGTGTTATTTAACGGGATCCTAGCCCACTAGGAAACTAGGTTTCCCGAGTACTCAATAGAGGGTTAGAGGCTCGCCGGAAAATAGTGGGAGGCAAGTATTAAATTTGCAATTTCGTTTAGATACTTGCCAATACGCGCTCATTTCATTTTTCGTCATTACATAAATATATTAGTTGGACTAATATTTAATTGTTGTTTTAATTAAATAGTTGGACTGTATTCAAACTACTTCAATTTATAGTTGATTATATAATTGGATTATAGTAATAATATATTTGAATTTAACCAATCAAATTATAGTTGATTATATATAGTTAGACTACAGTAATCATTATATTTAATAGTACCCGAAATCGTTGATTGGATAGTTAGACTATTGGAATCAAGATAACTGAAAGATTAGCGTTTAGAACATAATCCTGGGTGAAAATATTTTTAAACGGCTTTAATTTTCAGATTAGGAATAAAACCTCAGGATAGTCCTGGGAACTGAGAAGTTATTCTATTTGATAGAGAAACATCTCGGACCTGAGCCCGGAGTTGAGCAAATAGTGGAGCATGAGTTTTGGAAGACTCATGGTAATGATAACTTTAGTGCTCAATCCGTTATGCTTACCGCAATGACTATTTAATTCTGTCGTCGAAATTAAGGATTAGATCCTTATACCATGATGTTGAAATTAAAGGATCTTCATAGATCTATTCTTAGATCTTAGAAGTACGAATTGCAAAAGAAGCTCTTTCACTCACGTATGTCAGAAGGTACATATGTCGAGCACTAGGTGTCGCAGATGATTACTGACATCGATCAGCTAGGTTAGCTGGGCATTACCTACGTGGCCGAGACTACCAAAGATTTGATCTTATAGTCTCTACCCGAAAGCTGGGGGCAGGTTCATTATGAACCAAGAGTAAACTCTTGGAGAGTTGATGGCTATGCTCAAGGAGGCAGAGCCAGAGCTTCTAAAAGAGGCGAAGGCAAAATCGTCACAGTCTTTTAGGAAGATAAAGGACATATCCCAAGATGTCTGCCTAAACTGTGGCAAACGGAGTCACTGGAAGCGTGATTGCCGTATGGACAAGGCAGACATGAAGGAAGTGAAGGCGGGGCAAGGCTCCGGCTTCAAGTATGTTTGTCATAAACATGTTCACTATTAGTTTCAAAATTGGATTTTTGATACTAGATATGGTACATAAATATGTACTGATGTGCAGAATCTGCTGATTAGCAGGAGACTGGCTTCAATTGAGATCGACCTGCGAGTCAGAAACAGGAAGAAAGTCGTTGTTTTGGTCGTAGAAACCTAAATTTTGGAACTGCCCTTTGGGCATGTACTTAAATTAGGAAATTGTTATAATGTACCTAGTTTGACTAGAAATATTATCTCTATATTTAGTTTAACGTGTACCTTTATTTTCTAAAACATAAAGTGTTTTGTTTATAAAGATGATATCGAGATAAACACATTAGATGTGAATAACAGTATTTATATTTAGAATATAAATTAATCTCAAACGTATAACATGACAAACAAATAGCTCAAACTGTATTAATCAGATGAGACTTATTTGTGGCATTATTGTCTGGGACACATTAACAAAACTCGTATATCCACACTTTCGAAGAGTGGGTACTAGGACGAATTTGATTCTAATCAAATGATGTCTACGAATCTAGTTCATTAGGAAAAGTGCCTAAAACACATTTTACTGGGTAAAAGTGCAAGTGCCATCGATCTGTTAGCCCTCGTTCATAGTGACGTAAGTGGGCCCATATCTAGCTATGCTAGAGGTGGATATGAATACTTCGTAACCTTTACGGATGTGGCATCGTGTTATGGTTATGTGTTTCTTTTGAAACATAAATCAAAAACTTTTGATAAAATCAAAGAGTTTCGACACGAAGTAGACAAACAGACCGACAAGAGTATTATAACATCACGATTGGACCGTGATGAAAATACTTAAGCAATAAGTTTCTCAATTACTTGAAAGAGTATAATATTCTTTCAATGTGGACTCTTCACGGAACACCTCAATTTGACGGTGTGTCCAAACGGAGAAACGGAATTTTGTTGGACATGATAAGGTTAATGATGAGTCGCTCTGAGCTACCATTTTCCTTATAGGGATACGCATTAAACAATGCAATACTTATTTTGAATAAGGTTCCATGAAAATATGTTAGACAGACTTCATATTAGATATGAACAGGAAAGAAATCGGGCTTCTCATTCCTGAAGATTTGGGAATGCTGGGCATATGTTTGGATAATACCAAACTAAAACCCAAATTGGATAAGTGCCTAATTTGTAGGTTATCCTAGGGTAACCAAAGTATAGTACTTATACAACTCACAAGAGAACAATTTAATTGTTGCTCTCCATGCGGTTTTCCTAAAAGGAATACCTATATGCAGTGGTAAGTGGGAGGAAAGTAAAACTCGATGAAAATCAGAGTAACACAAACAGTTTATCAGGGATGAAACTATACCACAATCTTCGAATACACAAGAACCACGTAAGTCGGAGAGAGTCAGAAAATAACCTGGGAGGTATGGGTTTCTGATCTCACCTCATGAAGATGTCTATCTTATTGAGGAAGACAAACCGAGTACATATGAGGAAGTGATACAAGGTATCGAATCCTTTTATGGCAAAGTGCTATGAAGTCCGAAATGGATTCCATGTATACCAACCAATTTTGGACACTGGTTGTTGTACCGGAAGGCATTGTGCCTATTGGTACTAAATGAGTCTTCAAGGAAGACATACATGGATGGCAACATACAAACGTACAAAGCTAAGCTTGTAGCGAAAAAGGTATCGTTATCAACATTGTGTCGATTACGATGAAACCTTTTACTCGTTGCCATGATTAAATCCATTTGGATAATGCTTTCGAATGCTGCATATTTCATTTATGAAATATGGCAGAGGGACGTCAAAATCGCTTTCCTTAAACGGAAACCTTTTGGAGGATGTTTATAAACATCCTAACGGTTTTTTCGTACCAAAACAAGCAACCAAGGTTTGCAAGTTAAATCAATCCATTTATGGATTGAAGCAAGCATTACGTTCTTGGAACTAACATTTTGATAAGATCATAATGGTATATGATTTAATTCAAAACTAATATAATTCTTGTGTATATAAGAAAGACAGTGGGAGCGCACTGACAATGATTGTCCTATATAATGATGACATATCATTTCTTAGAAATGACATTCCCATAATAAAATCGGTGAAAGCTTGGCTTTCATGAAAATTCTCCATAGAATACTTGGGAGAAACAACCTTTATTCTAGGAATAAGGATATACTGGGATAGATCTAAATGTTGTTAGCACTCTCTGAGAACTCGTACATTGAAAAATATGTACATGTCCTGGTGTCTCATAGGCTTTGAGCATATGGAGTCACAATCAGGCCAATCCAAGTGATAGTCACTGGATTGATGTTAAGAACATCCTTAAGTATCTTAGATGATCTAAGGATGATTTCTTAAACTGTGGATGAGGAGAACTTGAAGTGACTGAGTTCACCGTTGCAAGTTTCCAAACCGAAAAAATGACTATTAGTCTTAATAAAGGTACTATATAGTTTGAATAACGGAACAGTGAGCTGGAAATATTCCAAGCAAGATACTGTTGCCGAATAAACAAAAAAAAGCGGAATATTGCTGCAGTTGAGGCAGCAAAAGAAGCAATTTTGGATATGTAAAATTCCTAATTAGATTAGGAGTAGTTCTGTTAGCAGCTAGCTAGGCTACAACACAGGCTAAAGAATTAACGATCTCATCAACGATCCAAATATGTACTTCAATTATTTCATCTGATTCGTCGGATCATACATCGTGGCGATGTGATGATCGAATAAATCGCATCAGATGATAACCATGCAAATCCGCTGACGAAAGTTGTTTCTCAGCAGAATTTTGAGCGACCCGTACATAGTTCAGGTGTAAGACACTTGAGTGATTGGCTATAGGTCAAGTGGGAGATTGTTGGACAATTATGACCCATAGCATCACTATTTGTACAGAACACGGTGTTGTTGTACAAATTAATTATGTGTCACAGGAAATTGCTTTTTTATCATTTGTAATTGGATTACCGGGATATATAAATGATAAAAGTCCTTATGATTAGTTCCAGATTGAGATGATATGAGACATTATCAATCCACCAAGGTTTAATCATTAAATATCCCTAGTCGTAGTATTATCGAGACTGGACATCGATAATGCGGAATAGACTAGTATTGCACTTGTGAGTGTTGTGGGAGCATAACGGCATAGTTCTCATATATTTAAGTATTGGATACTTATGCAAGTGTGATAGGAGGTTGTGTTTACCGATTGTACGGAAATAGCTTTGCTTTGGATAGACCCATCGGAATTCCATTGGTAGTATGACTATGTGTCTATGGGAGTCCGAATCAGGGTAGGTGTATTTGGTCTTAACCTGAGACTTGCATCGCTAATACTTGCGACAATCAATATACTTTGGTTTTGGTCGTCCGGGGCTTTAACAGGTTCCGTGTACGCCTCTTCTGGGTATATTGAGAATCGTAGTATTGGGTGTGATGTCAAGATGGAAGTATCACATCAGTCATATGGAGATGATGATCACGTAGGATACGGAACTAGTACTCTTATGTACTGCAGTCATCGGGATAATATGACTAGGTCATGCTTATCTGATTATAGAGACTAGTTACCAGAGATCCGATATATGCTTCGTACGGGACAGACACAATTCCAACCCCAAGCCTAGCATGTGACATCCGATACTGGATCGCAATACGCAATACTATGTATACTATGTCTGACATAGATTACATATTCCTTAAAAGAATATTTCTGGAGAATTGGGTAGGCACGGTGCTTTGCTAGAAGCCAACCATGTCTTGTAAATCGGTAAGAACGTGGCACTAGGTACGCACGTGTTCGGATAGTTCGACGACCAGATTTACTGCCAACATATCCAGAGATCTCATGGGTCACTTCCCGAAGATTCACCGATGACGTATGATTCGAACATAATTAATTTGAGATTAATTAGAATAGAGAGAAAAATAATTTAGGATTAATTGCGGAGAGATTTTATCTGGGATAAAATTCAACTAGAAGAGATAGAACGATTAATTTGGAATTAATCGATAAAATAATATATTCGATATATTAAATGGAATTAGATTTCATAACGGAATTAAAATTGGATTTTAATTCAGGCGAACGAATTAATTTAGAATTAATTTGCAAGCGACGTGAATAATAATTTTACTAGGCATAATTATTTAATTAAATTTGATTTAATTACGTCGCAACGGAAAATTCGTTAATTCAGAATTAACGAACCCGAGCCCAGGATGTGTTTGCGGGCCCACTCGGATTTTGAATCAAGTGGGGCCCACATGTCACATCACTTGTCACTTTATTTGTTTTAAGGTGATGGAAGTCAGTGAGCTTAATTTTGGTAACTTGTTGCTTATACAAGTTTGACTTGTAATTGACATTTTACTAACTACACTTTTGGTAAATGGATTGGATTTTTGAAATCAATAAAAACATTTAACAAAAATGAAAAACTCACTTACTCTCTCTACACACCAAAAAAACCGTGAGCCTCTCATCTTATTTTCTTCTCCATTTTTGCCGAGAAGAACAAGGAAATTTTGTAGTAAAATTTCCAAAGCTAGCACTTAAAGAATCATACAAAGGTGATATGGAAACCTTTCCCATGAGTTTGGAATTCAAGAATCAAGCTTGGAAGCTCAACATACATCAAATGAGAAGCTTGGAGCAACTTCCATGGAGGCAAAAGTTTTGAACTCTACACCAACATCCAAGCCGATCAAAATGAGTATTTCCGCTACTTTACTTTGCGTATTCACATGATTTCTTGCTTAATTTGATCTTGGTTTGACCTAGAAAACCCAATAAAAAACCCTAAAATGCTCCCAACTTTCCCTTCCATGTCGGCGATCCCCTTCTCAGATCGTCGTGAGCCTTGATTTCCTTTGGTCTTCTACCAAATCATTAACACCTTTGGTACTTTTCCCTTCTTTTTCAACCTTCTAACTCTCTTTCGTTTCTATTGACTCGATTCTCTCTCTTCTCTCTCTCTCTCTCTCTCTCTCTCTCTCTCTCTCTCTCGTGTCCTCCATTTTCCCTTTCTTGGCCTTTCTTTCCTCGATGCCATCGTCTGGTTTGCCTTTGGTGGGGCTGCGTCTCCCCGACGGTGGTCGCACGACCGTGAGGACCATGTCTCGGGGTCTGTCTTCTGCCATTTTGACCACAGGTGCCTCTCAACCTGTGGATTCTAGTCATGGGCTTTTGGAACCAACGATCTCTCAACCTATGGAATCTAGCCATGGGATTTTGGAACTAACGATGGGTATGACGTGTTCTGTCTTGCCCTTGGTTTGCTCGCCGGTTCCATCGACGTTGCCGGGTGAGCTGCTGCCCATTTCTAGTATTACCGACTGCGTCCCTTCGGTCCTTGGTAGTTAGAATCATGTGGGTTTGGTTGAGACTGTTCCTGGATTTGTTTGTAATTGTAGTGGGTCTCTCCTTGACAATGAAGATGGTTCTAGTGGTGGTGGCCAGTCTGTTTTAGTTGCTGCTTTAGTTGCTAAGTTTGGTTTGGCTGATGGAAGTCAGGGGCATGGTCTGCATTCCGTTGTTGGGTCTGGAAGTGTAGGGGCTGGTTAGCCTGTTGGTCGTGATGATTTGGTGTCATCGGTTGGGGCTGTAGTGACTACCTCTGGTGCCGAGAATGGTCACTTATGTTGTGCTAATCAGGGGAGTGCACCTGATGGTGCGATAGGCATAGGTTGTGGCTCGGTTAATATGTGTTCTAGGCATGTTTTACTATCATCCAGTTCTATGGCTTTGAGTAATTCTGGTTCTGTCGTGGGACAGAGTGTTGGTCCGTTACGTGAATCTGGTCAGGTTATTGGTGTTATGGTAATTGATGTTTCTGATGAGGCTGTTGATACCTCGGTAGCTTGTTTTGTTAATCTTATTGCTGTGAATTCCAATGATCTCGGTCATGTTGGCCCCTCTTCTGTCGTGGGGAATTTTGTGAAAGGAGTTAGTATTGGTTGTGTTGAAAAGAGGACAACCCCTACTCATTTGGGTGTTCCTGGCATAGTGAGTTCTGCATCTGTTACTGCCCTCATTTCCGCTACCGAGAGGTTAATTGATCAAGCTCCGAAACTTCCAGGGTTGGTGGGCATTGGACCCGTACGTACTGAGAGTTATGCTAAAGTGGTGAATGGGTCCAAAGAAGTAGATTCTCTTGATTCAGCATCCATGTCTACCTCATTACACTTTGTTCAATCGAATGTCATCGACGGTAGGGTTAAAGTGTGCCCTCCTTTAGAGGTTGCTGAAGAGGGAAATGTGTTTTGGCGTAGCACATTAGTTGGATATTTTGTGGGTAAAAGACTCCCATTTCATATTGTCAACTCTATTGCGCACAAGATTTGGGGAAGGCTTGGTTTGCAGGGGGTTCTAACCTCAGATAATGGATTCTTTTTGTTCAAATTTGATAGTTTTCAAGAAGCTTGTGCGGTGTTAAATAGAGCCCTGTGGCATATGGCTAATAGGCCTTTGATTCTCAAGCTTTGGCAACAGGGTTTATCCTTGACCAATGAGGACCTCTTTAAAGTTCCGGTATGGGTTACACTTTTTAATCTGCCTTATGAGTATTGGACTGCTAATGAACTTAGTTGTATGGCTAGTGCAGTTGGTAGACCTCTCAATGCTGACCATATTACCCTTTCTAGGAAACGACTCAATTTTGCTCGAGTATGTATTGAAATTGATGCTCGGAAACCCTTTGTCGAGGAGATTGATTTCCAGTGTACTAATGGTACTAGGGCCCAAGTAAGGGTTGAATTTGAGTGGGTTCCTGTGAAATGTACTACTTGTGAAGTTCTTGGTCACTCTTTGAGTTCCTGCCCTAGGAAGGCTCCCAGTAAGGAGGATAGTAAGCCTTCTCAGTCCTGGGTTCCTAAGTCTTCTACTCCTGCTACGGGTATAGCTGTTACGGCTGAGGCGGTTAAGGATAAGGAGGGTGCTTGGATTTCGGTCTCTAAGAAGAATAGAGGTAAGGGAGCGACTTTGACCACTCCCGTTAATTTGAGCGGTGATGTGCTTCAGGATGCTACCACTGACAGGGTTTTTGTTTTGGGTGAGTGTTCTACTAAGAGTTTGGAACCGGCCCCAATAATTCCTTCCATGCTTGCTGATTTGTCCGAGGCAGTTGTTGTGGAGGCAGAGGGTAAGAGGGAGGAGGGAGAATGTTCTCATATTTCATCACTGCAGGTTAATAATCTTCCTGAGACTACTTTAACTGAGACTCCGCCTATTGGGGTTTATGATTCGCCCCCTCTCACTGATAATAGTTTAGCTAGTAAGGCTGTAGATTCTTTGGAGATAAAGAAATTACTTTATGGTAACAAATCTAAGAAGAGTTCGGGAGGTAAGAGGAGTCAGAAATGGCAGTCCCTGAGATGGGGTAGACGGCATTGATTTGATGGGTTGGTTCTTCTTTACTATATGTTTTTTTATGATTTTTTGCTGTTGGAATATTCGGGGTCTCAATGACCCTATGAAACAAGCTGAAGTTATGAGGTTTTTTCGTGATGAGAAGCTTTCTTTGTGTGGTTTAGTTGAAACCAAGGTTAAGTATGTTAATTTTGTTAGTGTCTCTCTTGCAATTAATCCGTCGTGGAAGTTCTTTTGCCATTCAAACGTTCTTCCGTTTGGCCGTATTTGGGTTTGTTGGAATCCCAGTGACATTGATGTAAGCATTATTCGTTTTTCTTCTCAAGCTATACATTGTCGGGTGTCTCATATTTCTGGGGAGTGGAGCTGTATAGTATCTGTGGTTTATGGTGACTGTGACTATGAGAAACATTGTGAGCTATGGGCTGACCTGATTACTAGTGGTAGTGATTTTTATGATTCTCCGTGGCTAGTTATGGGGATTTCAACTCTATTCGCACTTCGGTTGAGCATAGTGGTGGTTCTTTGTCAGACCGTCCTGGAAAGATGATTTGGGTTGCTGTTTGGGTCAGGCTGGTTTGGATGATCTTCAGTTATTTGGCTGTCGTTTTACATGGTTTAATAAGCAGGTTCGCTCTCCTATTTGGCGTAAGCTTGATCATGTTATCGCTAACTCTTCTTGGGAATGTCTCTTCCCGGGTTCTGCTGCCCGGTTTCTTCCCCCTCAGATTTCAGATCACTCTCATATGGTTGTTAACCTTTCTGAGCTCCCAAAGAGGATAATTCCTTTCAAATTCTTTGATTATTGGGCTGATCATCATGATTTCCTCTCTGTTGTGACTAAGGCTTGAGATATTGATGTTATTAAGCTGAAGAATGTTAAGATGGCTTTGAAGAAGTTTAATGTTGAGAATTTCTCTAATCTTTCGGGTATGGTTTTGGAGATTAGAAGGAAGCTGGATAGGGTGCTCTGTGCTTTACAGAATTGCCCTAGTGACTCTGCTTTGTTAGCTGAAGAAGCAAGACTTTCTTTATGGTATGGTGATTTGAGTCGGGCTGATGAGGGCTTTAATAGACAGAAATCTCGCGTTTAATGGCTCAACCATGGGGATCAGAATTCAAAATTCTTCTTTACTGCTATGAAGAGTACTCATTGTCGTAGTAAAATTACTTCTGTTACTAAGGAGGATGAGACTCGTGTGGAGGACGATATTTTGGTTAGGGAGGAGATTGTATCTTTTTATGAGACTCTTTTGGGGCCCCAGCCTTGTCAGCAGGATTTTGATAGGGATGTTCTCCATTCTACCATTACTAAGCATGTGTCTGCTGAGCAGAGGGAGAATCTTGCTCGGGAGGTTTCGTATGAGGAGATTAAGTCTGTCTTATTTTCTCTGAATGACAATAAGGCTCTTGGCCCATATGGGTTTAATTCGGGTTTCTTTAAGAAGACTTGGAGTATTGTGGGGGATGATGTTCTTTGTGCTATTCACTCTTTCTTTTCCTCTGGACGTCTCTTGAGGCAGGTTAATGCGACGTCTATTGCTCTGATCCCGAAGATCCTCAACCTTTCCCAAGTTAAGGACTTTCGGCCTATTCCTTACTGTAACACTATTTACAAGTGTATTTCCAAGCTTTTTGCGAATCAGATCAAGATTGTCCTTCCTTCAGTGATCAGTCATAATCAATCTGCTTTTGCAGCGGGTCGGCGTATCAGTGACAACATTTTATTGTGCCGGGAATTGGTTCGGAATTATCATCGGAAAGGTGTTACCCCGAGATGTGCTCTTAAGATTGACTTGATGAAAGCTTATGACACTGTTCATTGGGACTTAATGGTTGAGGTCTTGCAGACTGTGGGTTTTCCAGAGAGAATGGTGGGTTGGATTCAGGAGTGTATGATTTCTACTATGTAATATGTGTCTATTAATGGGGAGTTGCATTGTTTTTTCTCTGGGGGTTGTGGGCTGCGACAAGGTGATCATATGTCTCCTTATCTTTTTGTTCTGGCTATGGAAGTTCTCTCGGGCTTACTTCACAATATGGCTCATGATCGGGGTTTCAAGTTTCATTGGCGGTGTTATAAGGATCGCCTCACATATCTTTGTTTTGCGGATGACCTTATGATTTTTTGTAAGACATATGCCTCATCGGTCTCTCTTATCAAGGATTGTCTTTGGCAGTTTAGTGGTTTATCAAGCTTAGTCCTGAATCCAGCTAAGAGTCATCTTTTCTCCTCTGGTATCTCTGTTAACCTTAAGGGCCAGCTGCTTCATGTTTTGGGTTTCCAGGAGGGTATTCTTCCAGTCCGGTATCTGGAAGGTCCTTTGATTTCTTCTAAGCTCCGGGCTTCAGACTGTGACTCTCTTGTTGATCGTATTGTTAGGCGTGCCAAGAGTTGGAGTAGTAAGTTTCTTTTGTATGCGGGGCGACTTCAGCTCATAAAATCTGTTTTGTTCTCCATTCAAGTTTACTGGTCTTCTCTTTTTATTCTTCCTAAGTCTGTTATTAGGAAGGTGGAGATGACTCTCAGATCCTTCCTTTGGAAGGGTAGTGAGCTCACCTCTTTGGGGGCAAGAGTGGCTTGAAGTAGAGTTTGTTTACCTCTGAAAGAAGGGGGTTTGGGGATCAAGAGATTGGACACTTGGAATAGAGTGGCAGTTGTTAAGTACTTATGGCTTCTTTGCTCTGGCCAGGTTTCCTCTTGGTTGAATTGGGTTAAGTCTTACTTGTTGAGGGGGAGAAGCTTTTGGGAGGTATCATGTCCTGTAGATTGTTCTTGGAGTTGGCGGAAGATTTTAGAGCTTTGTTCTTGGACCCGTCGGAGGATGAGAGTTAGGATTGGGAATGGTGAGAAGACGTTATTGTGGTTTGATTACTGGCATCCTCTTGGTCTGCTTGTGGATAAGTTGGGTGAGAGAGTGATTTATGACTCTGGCTTGGATATGATGGCTACAATTGCTTCTATTATTTCTTATTGTTCTTGGCGTTGGCCTCCAGCTAGATCTGTTGCCCTTGTTGATTTGGCCCGATCTCATCTATCAGATCCTTCTAGCATGAGGGAGGATGAGCTGGTTTGGGAGGATGACAGTAGAGGGAGGTTCTCAGTGGATAGTGTCTGGAATGCTTTGCGGACTAGGGGTCCCTTAATGCGTTGGTCTCGAGTTGTTTGGTTTCGGAAGGCTATCACGCGCCATTCTTTTCTGCTTTAAATGTCTATTCAGAGAGGCTTTTGTACCCATGATAGTCTTATGAGGTTCGATATCTCTGCTTACTCGTGTTGTATTCTCTGTGGTTGCTCAGGTGGGGATATTGATCACATGTTCTTCCAATGCAATTTCTCTTCGAGCATCTGGTCAACTGTGCTGGCTATGTGTGGGTTAGATTGGAGATCTCATGATTGGCTTCAGACTATTGAGTGGATATCAGTTTACAGATGACTCTTTGCGTCATCTTCTTGTTCGGTTGTCTCTTCCTGCGTCAGTTTACCATATTTTTGGGAGAGGAATGCCCGCACCCATGGTGTGCCCCCTCGCCCTGTTTTTGTTCTTCTTAGTGATATTGGTTTTGATGTTCGGACTCGTGCTAGCTTACTGCAGAATGTGAAACCATCTTATGATAATAAATGGCTTCACCGCTCCTGACACATGCCCGATGACATCTTCTTTTGATATTTTTGCTTGTTGCCTTTGGGCTTTTCTTCTAGGAGGGCTTGTCCTCTCTAGTTGTCTAGGGTATGCCTCTTTGCTCTTGTATAGTTTTGTTTTGGTTAATATACTTACTTTATCCAAAAAAAAGCTTATAAATTAATCATACATGCTAAACACCTTCAAACAAGTTTCCAACACATTTAATTACCAACTAAAAGAGTAGAGACATCAACTTAGCAACACCAATTGAAGCTAAGATTAATAGAAACATTTTCTAAGTAGAAGAAAGTATAAAAAACTTACAAAATTTCCAAGATTTTTGCCTTTGTTTTCTTTCTTTCATCCACCTTTTCTCTCAAATCACTTTGTAAATATTTGTGTAACTTGTAATTGTTATGAAAAATGAAACAAAAATAATTTATATACCTTTTCTTGTCATGACCGAAATTCATGATAAAAAACAATAAATTTTGCATTTTTTGTGTTTCATTTCCATTGGTCCAAGTTTACATAATAAATATTACACTTATCTTATATTAAAGTAAACTTACAAGTGAGCCAATGATATCATGCCATTTCCAAGCATAAATCATGTAAAGGATATTTTGTTATTTAATTAACTTAATTATTTAACATTTAAATAATTAAATACAAATATCCTAATATATGTATTATATTTACTTTAAATATTGAAATACATATATATAAATGATATATATCAAATATCACAATTTGATATTTTATTAATGTATATTTAATAAAATCAAGTATTAAATACAAATACACATTAATTCGGAAATGACCTATAGGTCCATATTGCATGTATTTTTTGTTTAACCATTAAACAAGTTACAAATAATCAGTAGTATTCATAACAGTTGCCCTAGTGCTCTACAGGTATATTTCATTAGTGAGACTCTCTAGATTCAGGCATATCCGTCACAAAATCTAATTTTGTGTCCATAATTCACTCACCCGTAAATTATGACGACCACGAATAAACTTGCTGAATCATAAAGATCGAGGTCATTTCATACGTATAATCCCTCCATCACAGGTATCCAGATTATCCTAGAGATATAGATATAAACGTCAAATCTCTATAGGTATAATCGTGTCGACGTATCTATTAGCAATCTTCTAAATAACACTCGGAACTTACTTCCGAAGTATACCACGACCATGGATTTAACAGATTGCTAATCATATAATGAATACCTATGCCCTATACACAGGACTGAAGGATTATATCTTGATACACACAGGATATCAGGAGCATGAGTCCACACCCAACGAACAGGCAGAGGTCTGATCTTAATAGATCGGTGACGTGACTGCCATCTAAGTATGGAGGATAACTCATATATCCACAGTGGTATTTCAAGTCAAAGAATCACTATGCTACTCAACCCAAGAAGATTTATGTTGACGTCGGTGCACCATCTATTAGGTAATCTTCGGTGAGTCGTTCAGTGTTTATCAAATAAACATCTACACGTCTATACGAGTCTCCCGAGACTCATGGTTCATTGGGATAAACCATCGTACCAAGTCCGATATACGACATGTACTGGTCTCAGCGGATTTTACTAACCGACCCGTGTCAGTAAATCTTGACCAGAAACTTAATTTGATAATATATTTCTAGTAGCGACGCTTCCCAATGTCAATTACAAGCTACGTTGTAATTGCGCACTACATTATATATTATCGGGTCTTTGTCTAATATATATATATATATATATCATTAAACACGATTTAGTTTCAATATAATGAATTAGATCGAATATACATAATAAAAGACAAGAGGTGCTACCATAATTAAATATTATTATGGAAAAATGTATTGCTCGTATTCATGAATCAGACATAAATACGATCCGGATTGGTGGTCCGAGCACCAACCCTAACACTATATGGATCACAAACTCTTGAGGCCATAGATAATGCCGCCAGTCTCAAGTGCTCTCACTAGTGCATACAACTCATTATCGTATGTGTGGTATCTCAAAACTGCTTCATTAAGCTTCTCACTAAAGTATGCTATTGGTCGCTTTTCTTGCATAAGAATCATCAGGATGAATCTGACCTAGCTTCTTTTCTTTTTCTTGATTTTTTTTTTCAAATTATTCACTAGGGTTTTAGAAATAAATCACACAGCTGCTTAAGAACATGCTTATTTCTTTAACAAAGGCTAAAGAACAGAATGTTAAGAATGAACTGATATGAAGAACACAATAAAAACCCAGATCTAGAAATTGATAACAATAACAAACTGATATGAAAAAGGAAAAGAAACCCAGATTTGACAAAAAAAATCAGAACAAAATATTAACCCAGAACAACCAAACGAAAACAGAAATAAGATCCAACAATAACTAAAACAAGAACAACAAAGAAATAATAATTAAAATAGAATCAAACAACGAATAAGGATAGAAAAATTAGACCTTGGATCCCTGAGCTCATGATACCAAATGACAAGAAACTCATTTGGATTCGAAAATCAAGCAAACCCCAAGTATTCTTTCTTAAGCCCCAAGAACCTTAATCAATGATTTTGTAAGAACAAAACTCATCCAAGATCAGCCCTAAACCACCATGAAACATTGCCCATGATAACTCAAAACATGAAATCAGTATGTTATGTTAGCAATGGAGACATCACTAAGCCTGCTAAACTTAGATAAGTCGATTTAAACTTGAAAAGGGGAATCCCTCCCTCACAAGAAATTCGGACATAGCCAAAAGCTTAAAGCTTGAGTGTTTTTCTTTCCAAATTCGTGAAAAATGTTAAGGAAGAAGAAAAGCAAGTTTAAATAGGTTACAAAGAGAAACCCTAAAGGCATAAAGATAAAAATGCTCCTAAATGACGAAATTACAAAAAGGCCAAAATCTTCAAGTCTTCAAAGGCTTGTGAAGCTTCATTAAGAACTGATTTGGGCCAAGTTAAGTAGCTTAGGGTCCTCTCCATTAAAGCCCACATGTGTCTCTAGTGTGGCTGTGATTTATTTGTTGCAGTCGGCCATAAAACTCTGAACTAATCCCGCCATTGGTTCTCTAATTCTTTTGGCCTTCTGTCTTGTGATTGGCCCTTCTAGTACTTGCAATGGCTCCATTATATTGCTGGCCATGTCCTTTGATGCTCCATGTGTGGCCTGGATCATGTCATACTTGGTCTTAAATGCAATTTTCCCCTCATCTTCATCTCTCATGCGAATTTGATGGTATCCACTCTTTAAATCAATTTTACTAAAAACTTTGGAACCATGCAATTCATCCAACATGTCATCTAGTCTAAGAATATGGTGACGATACTTTACCGTTATATTGTTGATCGCTCAAAAATCAACGCACATACGCCACGACCCATCTTTCTTAGGAATTAGAAGAACTGGTAACGCACAAGGACTCACACTTTCTTTGACATACCATTTCTCCATCAACTCCCACACTTGCCTCTGAAGTTTTTTTTTTGTGGATAAAGTAAGTATATTAACCAAAAGAAAACTATACAAGACCAAATGGGCATACCCTAGGCAACTAGAGAGTACAGGCCCTCCTAGAAGAAAAGCCGAAAGGCTACAAGCAAAATAAGATCAAAAGAAGATGTCATCGGGCAAGTGCTAGAAGATGTGAAGCCATTTATTGTCATAAGATGGTTTCATCTTCCGTAATAAGCTAGCACGATTCCGAACATCAAAAATAATATCGCTAAGAAGAACAAAAATAGGGCGAAGAGGCCCATCATAGGTGCGGGCATTCCTCTCCCTCCAAATATGGTAAACTGACGCAGCAAACGAAAGCCGAACAAGAAGATGATGCAAAGAGCCTTCGGTGAACTGATACATCCACTCAACAGTCTGAAGTAAATCACGGTAACTCCAATCTAACCCACACATAGCCAGCACAGTCGACCAGACACTCGTAGAGAAGTAGAATTGGAAGAAAAGATGATCAATATCCTCACCTGAACAACCACAGAGGATACAACACGAGCATACAGAGATATCGAACCTCATCAGACTATCCTAGGTACATAGGCCTCCCTGAATAGATATCCAAAGCAAAAAGGAATGGCGGGGGATGGCCTTCCGAAACCAAACAACTCGAGACCAACGCATCAAGGGACCCATTATCCGCATAGCATTCCAGGCACTATCCATTGAAAACCACCCTCTATTATCGTCCTCCCAAACCAGCTCATCCTCCCTCATACTAGAAGGATCCGGTAGATGTGACCGAGCCAAATCAACAAGGACAGTAGATCTATATGGGGCCAGTGCCAAGAAGAATCAGAAATAATGGAAGCAACTGTAGCCATCATATCCAAGCCAGAGTCATAAATCACTATCTCACCCAACGTGTCCACAATCGGACCAAGAGGATGCCAGTAATCAAACCACAATAAAGTCTTCTCACCATTCCCAATCCTAACTCTCATCCTCCGACGGGACCAAGAACGAAGCTCCAAGATCTTTTTTTTTTGGATAAGGTAAGTATTATAACCAAAAGAAAAACTATACAAAAGCAAAGGGGCATCCCCCAGGATCTAGTGAGGACAGGCCCTCCTAGAAGAAAGCCAAACGGCTACAAGAGATCAACTAAAGATGTCATCGGGCAGGTGCCACGAAAGGTGAAGCCATTTATTGTCATAAGATGGATTCACCTTACGTAAAGAACTAACACGATTCCGAACATCAAAAACAATATCATATAGAAGAACAGAAACTGGCCTAAGAGGCATATCATGAGTGCGAGCATTCCTCTCCCTCCATATATGGTAAACTGACGCTGCAAATGACAGACGAACCAGAAGATGATATAAAGAGGCACCGGAAAACTGACAAAGCCACTCAACAGTTTGGCGCCAATCTCGACAGCTCCTATCTAAACCACACATGGCTAGCACAGACGACCAAACCCTCGATGAAAAGAGGCATTGAAAGAAAAGATGATCGATGTCCTCACTCGAACAACCACACAAAATACACCGCGAGCATGAGGATATACCAAATTTCATCAGACTGTCCTGAGTACAAAGGCCTCCCTGAATAATCATCCAAAGAAGAAAAGAATGGCGGGGAATAGATTTCCGAAACCAGACAACTCGGGACCAAGGCATCTCGGGTGTCCTTGACCTCAAAGCATTCCAGGCACTATCCACAGAAAATCTCCCATGTCTATCATCCTCCCAAACCAGCACATCCTCCCTCAAACTAGAAGGAGACGGAAGGTGAGTCTGAGCCAAATCAACAAGAGCAGCAGATCTAGAAGGAGGCCAATGCCAAACAGAATCAGAGATAATGGAAGCAACTGTCGCCATCCTATCCAAGCCAGAATCATAAATCACTCTCTCGCCCAACGAGTCCACAATCGGGCCTACAGGGTGCCAATTATCAAACCACAATAAAGTCGACTCACCATTCCCAATACTCACACTCATCCGCCGACGGGACCAAGAACGAAGCTCCAAAATCTTACGCCAACTCCAAGAGCAATCAGAAGGACGTGGGATCTCCCAAAAACTTCTCCCCCTCAGTAAATAAGAGTAAACCCAGTAGACCAAGAAGAAACCTGGCCAGAACAGAGAAACCAAATATGCTTGACAATAGCCGCTCTATTCCAAGCTTCCAGACTCTTTATACCCAGGCCCCCCTCCTTAAGAGGTAAACAAATTTTGGTCCAAGCTACTCTAGCCCCAGTAGGGATAAGCGCACTACCCTTCCAAAGGAAAGAACGTAGGATAGTCTCCACCTTCCTAATCACTGACTTAGGAAGAATAAATAAAGAAGACCAATAAACTTGAATGGAGAACAAAACAGACTTTATAAGCTGGAGCCGACCTGCATAAGAGAGAAACTTACAACTCCAACTTTTAGCACGCATAACAATACGATCCACAAGAGAAGCACAGTCAGAGGCCCTAAGTTTAGTAGAGATCAAAGGAACCCCCAAATACCTCACAGGAAGAGTCCCCACCTGGAATCTTAACACATCACGCAGTTGGTCTTGCATAGAAAGAGAGATGCCAGAAGAGAAGAGAAGACTCTTAGCTGGATTCGGAATGAAATCTGTAGGACAAGGCACCTTTCAAAAACTTCTCCCCCTCAACAAGTAAGACTGAACCCATTTCGACCAAAAGGAAACCTGGCCAGAACAAAGAAACCAAACGTGCTTAACAATTGCCACTCTATTCCAAGTTTCCAATCTCTTAATCCCCAGCCCCCCTCCTTTAGAGGTAAACAAACTCTACTTCAAGCCACTTTCGTCCCTGAAGAGGTTAGCTCACTATCATTCCAAAGGAATGATCGGGGAGTCGTCTCCACCTTCCTAACAACAGACTTAGGAAGAATAAATAAAGAAGACCAGTAAACTTGAATGGAGAACAAAACAGACTTAATGAGCTGAAGCTGCCCCGTATATGAGAGAAACTTACTACTCCAACTCTTTACATGCATAACAATACGATCGACAAGAGAAGCACAATCTGAGGTCCGAAGTTTAGTAGAAATCAAAGGAACTCCCAGATACCGCACTGGAAGAATCCCCTCTTGAAAACCCAAAACATGAAGCAGTTGGCCCTGAAGGGTTCTTCCAGTGCCTCTTCTCTTCGAGGGTCTGGTCGTCTGTGCTGGCTATGTGTGGGTTAGATTGGAGACGCCGGGATTGGCGTCAGACTGTTGAGTGGTTATATCAGTTCTGACATGGTCCAGGCCGACAACAAACCAAAGTACGCATTACAAGTACCAGAAGGGCCAATTACGAGGCAGAGGACCAAAAGACTCAGAGAAGCAATGGCGGGATTAGTTCAGAGTTTTATGGCCGACTGCAACAAACAAATAGAGATGCATGTGGGCTTCGATGGAAAGGGCCCAAAACCATTTCACTTGGCCCAAATCAGTTTAGAATAAAGCTTCCTAGGCATTTGAAGACTTAAAGACTTGATATTTGTGTAATTTCGTTTTTAGGGGCATTGTTGTCTTTATGCCTTTAGGGTTTCTTTTTGTAACACTATTTCAGCTTATTTTCTTCTTCATTTGAGAAACCAACGAATTTTGTAAACTCAAAAGCTTAAAGCTTTGGCTATGGCCGAATTATTGTAAGGGAGGGATTCCCCTTTTCAAGTTTGAATCGACTTATCTAAGTTTTGGCAAACTTAGTGGCGTCTCCATTGCTAGCAAAACACTACAAGGATTCATCTTAAAGGTTCTCAAGGGCAAGTTCTTTGTGGGTCTTCTTTGTGGCCTTGGAAGGGTTTTGTTTCTACAAAATCATATTCGCGGTTCTTGGGGTTCTGTCCGTTGCTTGGGGTTTGCTTGGATTTCGAATCCAAGTGGGTTTCTTGTCAAGTTCACCGATGCCTCTTTACGTCACCTTCTGGTTCGTCTGTCTTTTGCAGCGTCAGTCTTCCATATTTGGAGAGAGAGGAATGCTCGCACTCATGATATGCCTTTTCGACATGTTTCTACTATTCTTTATGATATTGTTTTTGATGTTCGGAATCGTGCTAGCTTTTTACGTAAGGTGAAACCATCTTATGACAATAAATGGCTTCACCTTTCCTGGAACTTGCCCGTTGACATCTTCTGTTGATCTTTTGCTTGTAGCCTTTCGGCTTTTCTTCTAGGAGGGCTTGTCCTCTCTAGTTTCCTGGGGTATGCCCATTTTCTCTTTGTATAGTTTTCTTTTGGTTATAATACTTACTTTATCCAAAAAAAAAAAGATACCAGAGGAGAAGAAATGACTCTTAGCTGGATTCGGGACTAAACCTGATAAACCACTGAACTGCCAGAGATAATCATTGATCATAGAGACCGAGGAGGCATCCATCTTACAAAAAATCATAAGGTCATCCGCAAAATAAAGATGTGTGAGACGGTCCTTAGAACACCGCCAATGGAACTTGAAACTTTGATCAAAAGCCATATTATGAAGTAAGCCCGATAGAACTTCTATTGCCAAAATAAAGAGATTATGAGACATAGGATAACCCTTTCGCAACCCGCGACCCCAGAGAAAAAACCATAAAACTCCCCATTAATAGACACAGAGAATCTAGTAGAAGTCATACACTTCTGAATCCAACCCACCATCCTCTCTGGAAAACCAACAGTCCACAAAACCTCAACCAAAAAGTCCCAACGAACAGTGTTATAAGCTTTCATCAAGACAATCTTAAGAGCACATCTCGGGGAACCACCAGTCCGATGATAATTCTGAACCAATTCCTGACACAAAAGCGTGTTGTCGCTAATATGCCGACCCGCGATAAAAGCATATTGATTATGACTAATCATTGAGGGAAGGACAATCTTGATCCTATTCGCAATAAGCTTAGCAATACACTTGTAAATAATGTTGCCATAAGAAATAGGCCGAAAGTCTTTAACCTGGGAATGGTTGGGAATCTTAGGAATCAGAGCAATAGATGTAGCATTAACCTGCCTCAAGAGACATCCAAAGGAAAAGAATGAGTGAATAGCACAAAAGACATCATCCCCCACAATACTCCAAGACTTCTTAAAGAATCCCGAATTAAACCCATCTGGGCCTGGACCTTTATTGTCCTTCAGAGAAAACAAGATAGACTTAATCTCCTCATCTGAAACCTCCCGGGCAAGAGACTCCATTTGCTCAGCAGTCACATGCCTAGTAATGGCAGATTGAAGAACATCTCTATCAATATCCTGCTGACAATGTTGGGGCCCCAAAAGGGTCTAAAAAAAGATACAATCTCCTCCCTAACCAAGACATCATCCTCCACACGGGTCCCATCCTCCTTAGTAACAGAAGTAATCTTGCTACGACAGTGAAAACTCTTCATAGCGGTAAAGAAGAATTTAGTATTATGATCCCCAAGGTTGAGCCATTGAACACGAGATTTCTGTCTATTGAAGCCTTCATCAGCCCGACTCAAATCACCATACCGCAACGAAAGACTTGCTTCTTCAGCTAACAGAGCAGAGTCATTGGGGCAATCCTGTAAAGCACACTGCACTCTATCCAACTCCCTCCTGATCTCCAAAACCCAACTCATAATATTAGAGAAATACTCAATATTAAACTTCTTCAAGGCAAACTTAGCACTCTTCAGCTTACAACACAAACGGAACATCGGAGTACCAATAACATCAATGTCCTAATCCCTAGACACAACAGAGAGAAAATCATGATGATCAGCCTAAAAATCAAATAATTTGAAGGGAATTTTCCTCTTAGGGAGCTCTGCAAGCTTAACCACCATAGGAGAATGATCTCAAATCCGAGGGGGAAGAAAACGGGTAGCAAAACCCGGGAAGAGACACTCCCAAGAAGAATTAGCGAGAACACGGTCCAACTTCACCAAATAGGAGACTGAATCTGCTTATTAAACCAAGTAAATCGACATCCAGAAAACTGAAGATCATCCAAACCAGTCTGACCCAAACAGCAGCCCAAATCATCTTTCCAAGACGGCCACGCCACAGATCCACCACTATGCTCAACCGGAGTGTGAATAACATTGAAGTCTCCCAAAACTAGCCACGAAGATTCATCAAAATCACTACCACTAGAAATCAGGCCGGCCCAAAGCTCCCGACGCTTTTCGTAGTCATACTCACCATAAACCATCGAAACCACACAGCTCCACAACCCATAAATATGAGACACGCTACAAAGAATAGCTTGAGATGAAGAGCGGATAATGCTAACATCAATGTCACTAGGGTTCCAACACACCCAAATATGTCCAAACGGAAGAATGTTAGAGTGGAAAAAAACTTCCATGAATGATTAATTGCACGGGAGACACTCACAAAATTAACCTCATTTACCTTGGTTTCAACTAAACCACACAAAGAAAGCTTCTCATCACGAAGAAACCTCCTAACTTCAGCATGTTTCATAGGGTCATTGAGACCCCGAATGTTCCAACAACCAAAAATCATTAAAAAAAAACAAAAAAGAGTAGAACCAACCCAATCAAATCAGCACCGTCGAACCCCTCTCGGGGACTGCCGTTTCTGACTCCTCTTACCATCAGAACCCTTCTTAGATTTGTTACCATAAACCAATTTCTTGAGCTCCAAAGAATCAATGGCCTTGTCAGCCAAACTGTTATCATTGGGAGTGGGCGAATCATAAGCTCCAATAGGCAGAGTCTCAGCTAAAACAGACTTAGGAAGATCCTCAAAATGCAGTGAAGAAACCTGAGAATATTCATCTTCCTCATTTTTACCCTCTGCCTCCATAATAATTGCCTCAGATGAAACAACAGGCACAGAAGAATCTACCGGGGCCGGTTCCAAACTCTTAGAAGAACACTCACCCAAAACAAGAACCCTGTCAGTGGTAACATCCTGAATCACATCACCACTCGAGTTAACAGGAGTGGTCACAGTCGCTCCCTTACCTTTCTTCTTCTTAGAGACCGGAATCCAAACACCCTCTTTATCCTCAGTCGCATCAGCCGTAACAACTTTACCCGTAGTAGGAATAGAGGACTTAGGAACCCAGGACTGAGAAGGCTTACTATCCTCCTTACTATGAGCCTTTTTAGGGCAGGAATTCAACGAATGGCCAAAAACTTCGCAAGTAGTACATTTCACAGGAACCCATTCAAACTCAACCCTAACTTGTGCCCTAGTACCATTAGGATACTGGAAAACAATCTCCTCGACAAGGGGGTTCTGTACATCAATTTCAACACAAACTCGAGCAAAACTGAGCCGTTTCCTGGAAAGGGTAATATGGTCAGCATTGAGAGGTCTCCCAACTGCACTGGCCACACAACTAAGTCCATTAGCTGTCCACAACTCAAAAGGCAGATTAAAAAGTCTAACCCACAATGAAACTTTAAAGAGGTCCTCATTGGTCAAAGATAAGCCCGGTTGCCAAAGTTTGAGAACCAACGGTCTATTAGCCATATGCCACGGGGCTCTATCCAACACCGCACAAGCTTCTTGAAGGCTATCAAATTTAAACAAAAAGAAGCCATTATCTGAGGTTAAAACCTCCTGCAAACCAAGCCTCCCTCATAACTTATGCACAATAGAATTGACAGTTTGAAAAGGAAGTCTTTTACCCACAAAATATCCAAATAGTGTACTCCGACAAAACATACTACCCTTTTCAGTAACCTCTAAGGGACGACAAACTATAACCCTTCCACCAATAACATTTGGTTGAACAAAATGTAGTGAGGTAGACATGGGTGCAGAATCATGAGGATCTACTCATTTACGACCATTCAACACTTTAGCATAACTCTGAGGAACATGACTAACCAAACACTCAGAAATTGTAGAAGTGGCAATAGAGGGAACAGAATTGCCAAGAGCACCCAAGCAAGAAGACTTGGGAGGAGTAGGGGCTATTCTACCCAAATCCCCACCCACATTAACCCCCTCCGTAATAACTCCCACTACAGGAGATGAAACAACTTGACCAAGAGCAATAGAAACTGTCTTCGAACCAATAACAACAACAGCCTCACGTTCTCCCAAAGCATCACCAACTCGGGATTGCTTTGGTAGGCTGGTCTGTTGGGAATGAGTGCGCCAGTTATGAAATCAATCTGGTGCTCAATACCTATAATGAGTTTCGCCCACTAGGAATGTCCTCTGTCGGCACATCACTGAATTCCTGTAAAATAGATGAAATGGACACATGAAGCAAAATGTCAATGTTATCAATACAAACATGACGATCCTTGTAGACTAGCAAAAACATAGGTTTGCTAGCTTTAAAATCTCTCCTCGCTTCACTCTCACCCATGTAGAAGCTCTTTTTCACTCGCCCTTTTATTTCCCCTTAAGATTACTCACACTCCCATTGGGAACACTCAGGCCATTAGCCTTAATTTCCTTACTAGGTTTGGTCACACTCCCCTCACATGTTTTCTCCAAGGTTGTGTTTGCACTCTCGTTCTCTCTATCCCTCTCAAGCTGTAACTTGACTTGATCCTTGTAGATCTGTTTCGGTGTAAGTGGTATAAGGTAATGGGTTTTCCCTTATGTTGAAAGAAATATTTATTCTTGAACCCATCGTGTATGACCTTTCTATCGAACTGTCATGGCCTGCCCAAAAGTATATGTCCTGCATGTATCGATATCACATCACATAGGACATCATCCGTGTATGGCCCAATGGTAAAGCTCAATAATACCTTCTTTGTCACCTTTATTTGACCAAAATCATTTAACCAATGCAACTTGTAAGGCTTGGGATGCTTAAACAATCTAATCCCAGCCTCTCAACTAAAGTTGTACTAGCGACATTAACACATCTGCCCCGTCAATGATCATACTACACCCCTTACCATTTTTTTTGGATAAGGTAAGTATGTATTAACAAAAAGAAATAAAAGCACAGGGGCATACCCTAGACAGCTAGGGAGGACAGACCCTCATAGCAACAAAGCAAAAAGCTAAAAGGGGCAAACCCCAGAAAGTTAGAGAGGACGGGCCCTCATAGTAAAAACCAGAAAGGCTATAAACAAAACAAAACCATCAGAAAATGTCATCAGGCAGGCGCCAAGAAAGGTGAAGCCATTTATTATCATAAGATGGTTTCACCTCTGAGTAAACTGACACGAGACCGGACAGTAAACACAATATCACAAAGCATAGTACTGACAGGGCAATGGGTCATATCATACATGCGGGCATTCCTCTCCCTCCAGATATAGTAAATTATCGCAGCAAAAGAAAGCCGAACAAAAAGATAATATAATGAGGCGTCGATGAACTGATACATCCATTCAACCGTCTGCAACAAAACTCGAGAACTCCAATTTAACCCACACATGGCCAGTACCGTAGTACAAACCCGCGAAGAGAAAGAGCATTGAAAGAAAAGGTGATCAACATCCTCACTTGAACAACCACAAAGGATGCATCGCGAGCAAGCAGAGATACCAAAACTCATAAGACGATCATGGGTACAAAGGCCACCCTGAATAGTCAGCCAAAGTAAACAGGAATGGTGTGGAATAGCTTTACTAAACCAAACAACCTGGTGCCAGCGAATCAAAGTGCCCATCATCCTCATCGCATTCCAAACACTAGACACAGAAAACCTCTCTCTACTGTCATCCTCCTAAACCAACTCATCATCCCTTAAACAAGAAGGATCCGAAAGAAGGGTCCGAGCGAACTCAACAAGGGCTGCTGACTTAGCAGGGGGCCAACGCCAAGAAGAATAAGAGATAATAGTAGCAACAGTAGCCATCCTATCCAAGCCAGAGTCATAAATAACTCTCTCACCCAACGTATCCACAATCAGACCCAGCGGATGCTAGTTATCAAACCAAAGCAGCGTCTTCTCACCATTCCCAATCTTAAACCTCATTCTCCGATGAGCCCAAGAACGAAGTTCCAGAATCTTCTGCCAACTCCAAGAGCAATCTCCAGGGCACGACGCCTCCCAAAAGCTCCGAACCTGAAGCAAGTAAGACTGAACCCAATGCGACCAAGATGAGACCCGACCAGAGCAAAGAAATCATAAATGCTTAACAATAGCTGCTCTATTCCATGTTGCCAAACTCTTAATCCCCAAACCCACTCTTTCAAAGGTAAACAAACAGTCCTCCAAGCCACTCTCGCCCTAGAGGACGAAAGCTCACTACCCATCCAAAGGAATGATCTGAGAGTCATCCCTTGGCCATTCACACGACATCTAGTGTGAAATATGTTCTCCCTCTACTGATCACTCTCATCCTCAACAATTTGTACACTCAAAGCACGCTTGACAACTAAGGACAAGTTATCCAGCGAATATGTAGCTCCCTCTCTGTCACTAAGATCCTTAATCTCAGGCTCATCATCATCAACCTCAACCTCACTGTCAGTAGAATGTACCACACCACTCTTCTTATCAATCACCAAGATGCGCATGTTGGGGTACTGAGAAGCATAGTGTCCCATGCCTAAACACTTGAAACACTTGATGTCTTTAGTCTTTGGTGTTGTACTATCAAGTTTCGGTCTAGCCTTGCTTGGTTCTGAAACTTTTTTACCCTTGGCACTAGGTTCGGCCCTTGGCATGTTAAAGCCTCCATCCTGTCGATCATTAGGAACCCATTTTCTATTCCATGCAGAAGTAGTATGAGTACCAAATCTAGATGTAGACTTCTTCTTGAGTTGTCTCTCTACCTTGATATCCATGTGTATCATATCCTCCAAATCAATATAATGATGCAACTCCACCATGTTGGCAATCTCTATGTTCAAGTCCCCTAGAAATCATGCCATAGTAGCCTCTACATCCTCCACTACATTCGCCCTGATCATGGCAACCTCCATCCTTTACACTCTTGGCCCCCTGATACAAATACCGTAGTTTCTGATCAACTATCGGTAGTAATGGCTGGGTATGAACTGTTTCCTCATGAGACCTCGAAGTTCTTCCCATGTCTGAATTGGCCTCTCATGATTCCTCATTCGGTTGGTGACAATCTAATCCTACCAAATCATCACATAATCAGTGAATTGCATGGCTGTCAGATTGATATTCTTCTCATCATGGATGTCATAATCCTCACATTTGTCATCAAATCTTCTCTGTCTATTAAACCTCATATCTCTTTTATCATGCCTTCGATCTTGCATATGATTCCTGGGCCTACACCCCTCTTTCTCTTTAACAGAGTCTTCCAAATCATCAAAACTATCAGGAACATTCTCGGCCTCATCCTCCATTAGTGGTACTCGAGGTGATGGAACTTACCGCGGTGGCACAATCTGTGGTGGTGGTGCTCTAGGAACACTACATGTTTGATTACTCTCTACACTATTGGACAACGTATCGAAAGCAACATTCATGTTCTCCATCATATCCATAAACTTCCTATCTAAAGCCTCAAGCTTCTCATCCACTGTCAAACTAATACTTGCCATTTCAAAGCTCCAACAAACAAATTAGAAGTAACAAATATGTGAACAAAATTATATAACCTCACAATCTCACACGCTCACATGTTTACACTCAAATATGTATCACTCAACTCCGCTCGTGTTTACACTCAATATAATGTGAATATGACTTACCAAAGAAGCTCACAACAATGTGTAATCTTCGAGCTAGCATAAACAACAAGAAACCAATATAGGGTAAATAGAGTAATGCGAGTAAGGATTAGCAAATACGTGGACTCAATTCAAAGAAAACCTATAGCTATAATACTTGGAATATAGGAATCACAAAATAGAATAACAACCAAACAAAAACATAATTAATTACAGACATATGCAAATTCGGATTAAAATTTGGTGCCTCAACAGAAATTTTGATGAATTACCTTTCACGGACACCCAAATAATAAAATGGAACCAACCAAATTCAATCAAAATTTTGAACTTTTTTACTTTTTTTTTGCTCTTCAGATCACTTGAGCTCTTAAAAAAAATTCTAGGTGTTGACCGGTTTGGAGTCCGGTATGGATGCTTTCTGTTAGGACCCAGGGGTTAAATTGGTCATTTTAGTCATTAGGGTTTATATATAAATAAGAATGAACAATTGATTTTAGGGTATGCGATCATTTTGTTGAATTTGGAATTGGGAATGGGGAGGGGAAACCCTAGGGAGGTTGCCAACACCTCAAGTTGAGCAAGGGCTGGTGGAATCGTTTTACCTTCAATTATCTTGTTATTTCCGTTTTGTTTTATGAATTAAAATACAATTTATCTTCTGTTTTTGGGTGTAATCTGCTGTGTGTTTGTTTTGAGAATTTGGGGTTTCATCAATTGGTATCAGAGCATTACGCTCATTGGCCTGTATCGTGGGATCGTAGATCTGAGAAGAAGAATATTGTTGTGTGATTGCAGAGCTGTTGAAAAAAAAAATAAAAAAAATCAAGAAACCCTAACCCTAACACTGCCGCCACCCACCACCACCACCACAACCAATTTCCTCCGTCGTCAAGCACACCAAAGCATCCATTCACGCCGGCGACCAAAACCCCTCCACTTCCGTCACCAAAAGCCGCCGCCAGCCGCCGCGACGAGTAGCGTCTTTCACGTTTCGCCGCCGCCTCTCAGCTTGTTTTCGCCGTCGACGACCAACTTACTCAGCACGTTCTACTTTTTCAGATCTGACCACCCCTTTGCATTTCCGACCACCGGCAGGTTATTTACATTTTCACCCCTAAAGTTGCTGATTTTTGCGATTTGGCCCAGAAAATTTCAAGTTCTTTTATTATTAGCCCCTGAGCCTACTGTTTGTTGAAAAAAAAATGAGGAATGTTGGGAGTTCGTACGAATTGGATAACATACAGCAAGATGGTTCTATCTGTGACTATATTGACAGGTTCGATTGTGTGGTGGGATCAATGTCTTACATATCCGAGTACCATTTACCAGGCATTTTCATTAATGGATTGCGGTATGAGTTGTAATCTGAGGTTCGAGATGGCTTAAAGAATTTGAGGGTGATTGATCTTGATGGGGTCAAAAAAATTGCCTTAAAGGCGGAAGATAAACTAGCAAAATTGGACAGATTGGCGGAACTCAGAAAACAGAGAAAGATCAATTCACGCAAGCCTGAAAGATCTCGAGCCGTGAAGGGATTCGTGTCCCAGTCAGATGTGAGAGGATTGGATAGCGTTGAGGAAGATCTTTGGAAAAAATTTGATTCAATGTGGGAGAAGATGCGAGAGCAGATAAAAGGATCGAAGACTAACTTGAGTACTCACACTGATGTCGCTCCATCACTTCAAGAGACAGGTACTGGTCCGACACCTCCTCTGGTGGAGAGCAATAGGAATCAATCTGAGAACCTTCCAAACGGCCGATCGGGAAAATTCAGACAACTTTATGCAGTCGATTTTCAGTTTCGTCGCGATAAAGGCCTATGTTTCAGATGTGAGGAGAGATTCCACCCAAATCATGTGTGTTCTAGTGAGAAAGTTGAGCATATTGGTGACATAGGGTCGATCCCAGAGGGTGAAAGCATTGGGAAGAGTGGAACAGTGATTGATGGGAAGAGGAGTGACGAAGTTGAAGCCGTAGAGCCAGTGTTCGCGAATGAGGATGATCCTACTCTCGATGTGATTGCACAGTCGGACCCACCACAACAAGATGATAATGAAGAAGTGGGCATCACAGTAGAGTGTAATGAGACGAAGAATACAGAGGTTGATATAGTGGAATATGTAGTCATTGAGGACGATGATCGTGCTTCTCAAGCGAAGCAATTGGAGGTGCTAGTTAAGCATTTGTTAGATTTTGTTGATGGATCTATTGTCTTCGGATCAGTTTTGCAAGGGATTATTATGCACTCTTATCATTCTGTTGAATCTGTTAGCTATCTGGAGGAAGCTTGGGACTTCATCAGAACAATGCCATTCAAGCCTGGGATATTCTTTGAGGCGATTATCAGATCCGCACTCTCACGTTGAGGACAACGTGTTTTCAAAGGGGGGAGTAATGTTAGGACCCAAGGGTTAAATTGGTCATTTTAGTCATTAGGGTTTACATATAAATAAGAATGAACAATCGATTTTAGGGTATGCGATCATTTTGTTGAATTTGGAATTGGGAATGGGGAGGGGAAACCCTAGGGAGGTTACCAACACCTCAAGTTGAGCAAGGGCTGGTGGAATCGTTTCACCTTCAATTATCTTGTTATTTCCGTTTTGTTTTATGAATTAAAATACAATTTATCTTCTATTTTTGGGTGTAATCTGCTGTGTGTTTGTTTTGAGAATTTGGGGTTTCATCACTTTCCAGTTCCAATAGCTATGTTTTTCTCACAGGTTAACCGGTATGGAGACTGATATGGTACCGGTATGAAACTATATCGGTTCCAGTAGCTACGTTATCTTCAGGTAGACCGGTATGATACTAGCCCAGTTCCAATAGCTATGTAATGCCCAGTTAGACCAGTATGAAGGCCAGTATGAGACCAGTATGGCAGTCACTGACATATCAGAAATGCAAAAACACTTAAGAAACACAAAAACTAAGAATCAAGATGAACAAGTATCTTAAAAACCAACAAACATAATAAAGACTAAATCAAAAACACAAAGTAAAGATAGAAAAATCAGACCTTGGAACCCTAAGCTTTGATACTAGATGACGCAGAACTCTCTTGGATGTTTAAGGCCAAGCACACCCCTCGCAATGGATAGAACCCCAAGCACCGCAAATTTGATGTTGTAGGAACAAAACCCTTCCAAGGCCATAAAGAAAACCCACTAAGAACTTATCTTTGAGAACCTTTAAGATGATTCCTTGTAGTGTTCTGCTAGCATGGAGACGCCACTAAGGTTGCAACGCCTTAGATAAGTCAATTGCATGAAATAAGGGGAACCCTCCCTTAAGCAATTTTAGACATAGCCAAGCTTTCAAAGTTAAAGTAAATTTCGAAATTGATCAGTACTTTCATTAAGAAAATAAGTTACAATATATAGTACAATAAAAGAAACTCTAATGGGTGTAAAATGACTAAAACATCCTTAATGGCTAACTAATGGCTACTTAAAGGCTATATTTAACAATCTAGATAACATAACATAAATGTCAAACAAGGTAGATAAAGTCATCAACAACTTTGCCAAAAATTCAATAAAAGGAAAAACAACAAAATCAAAAAAATCCAACAAAGTGGTAAGTTTTTCAAAGCTATATCTAAATTGTCTCCTTAACAAAAATATCCCCAAAATTCATGGCTTTATGTGTATATAGGCCCAATGATGTGTTTTGAAGTGTAATAATTCTTGTCTTGGCCGAATTTTTGGTGTTGGACTTAATTCGGCTTGATTCGTAAAAAAAGGTACTTGACTTCCGAATTACTGGTGCATAAATCTGGTATGAATTGGGTCAAGTAGAATAGCTTTGGACCCACTCCATAGAAGCCCTCATGTGACGCTAATATGCCCTGGAGTTGTCTTTCACACTCGACCATGGGATTCTATGCTAGCCTCGCCATTGAGTCTCTGATCTTCTTAGCTCTTTGGCGTTTGATTAGCCTATTGGCCCTTGCAAAGGCTTTACCATATTGCTGGTTTTGACATCTAATATTCCTTGAGTGGCTAGATTCGTGTCACCATTGTTACATATCAAGATTATGAGATATGGCAGATGGATGTGAAAATCATTTTCCTAATTGAATTCCTCGATAAGGATATCTATTTGGAACTATCATAGGGTTTTGTATCCATTGAGACTTCAAACTTGGTTTTTAAGCCCAAGAGGTCTATTTATAGACTTAAATAGGCATCCCAAAACTGAAATCATCGTTTGGATGAGATAATTAGATTATCTGGATTCATCGGGAATGAGGAAAAACCCTGTGTTTATAAGAAAGTTAGCGAGAGCATGATAATATTCATTGTTTTATATGTATGCAATATCCTTATCATTGGGAATGATATAGGATTGATACAAAGAGTGAAAGCCTTTTTTTTGATAAAGTAAGTATTTTAACCAAAAATATACAAAGGCAAATGGGCATACCCTAGACAACTAGAGATGACAGACCTTCCTAGCAGAAAAGCCAAAAGGCTAGAAATAAAACAAGACCATCAGAAGATGTCATCAGACAAATACTAGGAGAGGTGAAGCCATTTTATGATATCCTTTAGCAGAATACTAGATGGGCGAGGAGGCACATCATGAGTACGAGCGTTCCTCTCCCTCCAGATATAGTAAACTGAGGTTGCAAACGAAAGCCGAACAAGAAGATGACATAAGGAGTCTGTGGTTGTTGGTTTTCAGAGTTCATGCGCAGCGGAAATCGTGTTTAGTAACATGAAAAAAATTAATTTTCACACATGAACAATCAAAACCGGATCCGTATTTTCTAGTATATTAATAATAAAATTATTTAGAACTGGAGTAAGAAATATACCTGTAGATCTGGATCTCTTTGTAAATCGATTCTTTGAACCACGATCTTCCTCGTCTATCTCCTCACCTCCAATGACACGTGTGGGCGTGAAAGTAATTACGAAGAATACTCTAATATTGTGAAGGATTCGTGTGCTCAACACATGAGACGAATCCTGGGATTATTTTCTTTTTAGTTTTCTCAAAACCAAAACCAAGAAAAAATTAAAAGGAAAACTATTTCCTTTTTACTCTCCCACTGCCTAACTTTTTGGTTGTTGTTGTTGTATCACTCTTTTGTTGTTCCTTTTTTTTCTTTTGCTTTTTGATATTTAAAAATCAAAATTGGTTCAATTCCTATCCAATTATTTGCTCACGTTTTTTTTTTAAATATTTGTTTTCTATTAGATCAACTTTTGAATCAAATATAATTCTTATCCCTTACCTTAAGGATGAATTTTAGATCAAAACAAATACTTTCATTTATCCCCACGTTTTTTGATTTCTTTTGATTTATCAAAAAAATGTCAAGCAAATCCATAAGGATTTATTATTTTGATTTTCAAAAAATCAAAATAAAATTCTTTAATATTTATCCCATAATTATCAAAGATAATCCATTAAAAATAATTTTCAAAATTTCAACTTTTGAAAAATTATCTCATTAAATTAAAATTTAATTAATCAAATTAATTAAATTAATTTTCATAAATTAATAAATAGATACATTATCTATTAATAAATATATTAAGACAACATTTGTCATAATTCCAAACAAGAGCTTTATGGAATAATTAGAGTGTAAAATAATTCATAATTATTTTAAACAATTCTCAACTATTTTTCTTCGTAATTATAATCGTTCGAACAGTGATAGAAGACGACGAGGGGACCGATGGACCTATAATTCTAAGCTCCAATAATTCCGTCAATTAATTATAAACTCTTTTATTAATCAAACGAAATTATTAATTCTGGAGTAACTCCACTAAATACCCAGAATTGCACTCTTAGAATTATAGAATTAATTACTCAAAGTATTCGTCCATTGATATAGTCATTACCTATGCAATGATCCTCCATAACAGATTCGTAAAGGAGCTAGGTATAAAATATCCGTCAACCTCTCCAATTACATCTTTATCCTTGACTTCCATCCTTAATTAATTCATAACTTTTATGAATTTGCGCGCTAATCGTTCAGGTCCTGAACTAACAAACAAGAGAATCTTATGAACGGATTTCATTATATCAGGTTAGCATTCCCAGCTATTCATTCAACTCATTCCCAAAATACAAGGTTTACGAATGTTAAATACAAAACCATACCAGTAAATTAAAGAATAAATTAATATGATATAGAGTCTGCTAAATATAATGATTTAAGATCATCACATATATGACCATCATTATGATAAAATTGATGTTCCATATTTAACGGAATTATTAGAACTTTTCAATTTTATCGGGTCCTGTCCAATATAATCTTATTATATAAAATACATTCATTTTTATGTCTCTACATAATATAGTCTGGAAAGAACTATACCATTCATAATGGAATGAACTGTATTTATGACTTTGGATTTGAAGATTCCCAACTTCAAATCATAGTCATGGACAAATTTTGATTATTACTCTTTAAATTTTATCCATGCATATATGCATGTAACATTTTACATAGACATATATGTTTAATTTAAAGCTACATAAATAATCACGGAATTTTCATGAATTTTATAAAGCAAATCAAAATGCATACATGGAATAAAATAGAATCACAAAATTATTAATCAATCATGTTTCGAACATATTTGCTTGTCGGGCATACAAATCCCAACAAACTCCCACTTGCCCTAAAGCAAATGAGACATGTCTCTAATCCCCAATCCTCTAGATGCCCTTCAAAACTCTTTGCAGGCAGCGTCTTGGTAAAAGGATCGGCTAGATTCTCTGCAGATGGAATCTTCAGAACAGCCACGTCTCCGCGTTGCACAATGTCCCTAATCACATGATATTTCCACTCAATATGTTTTGATCTCTTGTGGCTTCTTGGTTCTTTGGAATTAGCCACTGCACCACTATTATCACAATAAAGTGACAATGGCTTGTCCATATCTGGAACCACTTCCAGATTGGTAAAGAACTTTCGGAGCCAAACCGCTTCTTTGACAGCTTCACAAGCAGCCACATATTCGGCTTCCATAGTTGAATCAGCAACACATGATTGTTTGATGCTTCTCCAAACTATAGCTCCCCCACCAAGAGTGAACACTGATCCAGATATCGACTTTCGATCATCTGTATCTGATTGAAAATCAGAATCAGTATATCCAATCGGAATCAAATCCCTGCCAGAATAAACAAGCATATAGTTCCTCGTTCTCCGTAGATACTTGAGAATATGCTTAACTGCTACCCAATGATCTAATCCTGGATTTGACTGAAACGACTAACTATTCCCACTGCATAGCATATATCAGGTCTTGTGCATAGCATAGCATACATCAAGCTCCCTACTACTGCCGACGCATATGGAATCTGCCTCATATCTTCTTCCTTTGGGGTGTCGAAGGACACTGCCTTTTAGAAAGAACAACTCCATGACGGGAAGGTAAGTTACCTTTCTTGGAGTTTTGCATTGAATATCTAACAAGCATCTTGTCAATATACAATGCCTGAGACAGAGCTAGCAGCTTTTTCTTGCGATCTCTAATAAGACGGATCCCAAGAATATAACTTGCTTCTCCCAAATCTTTCATTTGGAATTGTTCAGCCTAGCCAAACCTTTACGTCTGATAATAGTTCTACATTATTCCCAATAAGTAGAATATCATCAACATAAAGTATTAGAAAGACCACTCGCTTGTCCTTGATGAATTTATAAACACAAGATTCATCAGGATTTTGGATAAAGCCATAAGATTTGATCGCCTCATCAAATCTCATGTTCCAAGATCTGGACGCTTGCTTAAGTCCATAGATAGACCTTTGCAACTTGCAAACCTTTTGCTTTTCGTCCTTGCTAATAAAACCTTCTGGTTGCTCCATATAGATGGTCTCTTCAAGATAGCCATTCAAAAAGGCTGTCTTGACATCCATCTGCCAAATTTCATAATCATAATGAGCAGCAATGGAAAGCAAGATTCGAATGGACTTCAGCATGGCTACTGGTGAAAAAGTTCCTCATAGTCAACTCCTTCTTTTTGGTATAACCCTTTGCCACTAGCCTTGCTTTAAATGTCTCTACATTACCGTCCACTCCCCTCTTTCTTTTGTAGATCCATTTGCACCCTATAGGATTTACTCTTCTTTCAGGTAGATCTACAAGCTCCCAGACTGAGTTGGAATACATGGATTCCATCTCAAGTTTCATAGCCTCAAGCCATTTCTCTTTGTCATGATCTTCCATTGCACATCTATATGTTAATGGGTCATCTTTTCCATCATCAGTGATAGCAACTTGTGCTTCACCATCTTGTCTATATCGAGAAGGTAGTCGTACTATCCTCCCACTACGACGAGGTGGTAAGATGTTCTGACTCGAAGATGTGGTCTCATTGCTTTGTGGAACAACAATCCTAGCAGGTTGTTGACTGATCTCATCAGATTTTAATTCCTCCAAGACTATCTTGCTTTGAGGTTTGAAGTCTGTCATATAATTATTCTCAAGAAACGTGGCATTTGTCGACAAACACCTTATTATCTCGAGGATTATAAAACACACCTCCCCTTGTGCCTTTTGCATATCCTACAAAGAAACAAACTTCAGAACGCATTTCCAACTTTGTTGTCTTACCCATTAGCACGTATGCTGGGCACCCCCATATACGAAAGTGACTCAAACTGGGTTTGTGGCCACTCCATAACTCTAAAGGTGTTCTAGGTACTGACTTAGATGGAACCACATTCAAAATGTAGGTTGCTGTTTGTATAGCATACCCCCAAAACGTTTTTGGAAGTGAAGAATAACTCAACATGGAACGAATCATGTCGAGTAAAGTTCGATTCCTCCTCTCAGCTACACCATTTTGCTGAGGTGTACCAGGTGCAGTTAGTTGGGATAAACCCATACTCTAATAGGTGATCTTTGAATTCATTATCAAGGTATTCACCTCCTCGATCTGATCGAAGGACTTGATTGATTTACCTAATTGTTTTTCCGTTTCGTTTTTGGAATTCTTTAAACTTTCCAAAAGTTTCAGACTTATGTCTCATTAGGTAAACATAACCATATCTAGAGTAATCATCAACAAAAGTAACGAAATACTCATATCCACCTCTTGCTTGTGTAGACATAGGTCCACAAACATCTGAATGTATAAGCTTCAGTGGTTCTTGGGCCCTATTGCCTTTTGCAGAGAAAGGCCTCTTTGTCATCTTACCTTCAAGACATGATTCACAGACTGGTAGAGTACCAACATTTAGTTCTCTTAAAGGACCATCTTTTACAAGCCTATTTATCCTGTCAAGATTTATATGACCAAGTCTTAGGTGCCATAGATATGTGTTATCAGTGTGAGAAATCTTTTGTTTCTTTGTTTTTGGCAATGCAACTTTGAACATTTCAGCATTCAATAATGAATTAAAATTGGGCCTTATTACATACAGCCCATTTTCAATAAACCAGAACAAATATTCAAACCATTTCTTGAAATAACAACTGATTTATTATCAAAAGAAACTGAATAACATTGTTCATAAAGTCGAGAAACTGAAATGAGGTTTCTAGTAAACCCCGTACGAAATAAACATTATTCAAAAATAAAAATTTATTGTTCTCAACATGAAGTTTTATTTGTCCAACTGCTGATGCTGAAACTAAAGCGCCATTCCCAACTCTCAAAGTAAATTCCCATCAGCAAGTCTTGTGTAAGAATCAAGCATCTGTAAGAAACAACAAATTGATTAGTCGCTAGTCGCTCCTGAATCAATTATCCAGGGTGATAAATCATTTTCAACTAAACAAGATTCAGTAACAAGTAAATCTAATTTACCTTTCTTTTTCTGTTTCATTCTCAGCTCTTCGAGATACTTCTTGCAGTTTCTCTTCCAATGCCCATCAATTCCACAATGGAAACATTTTCCTTTTGTTTTTTTTCTGGGTGGAGCCATTCTTATTTCCTTGACTGTTGTTTGGCTTGTTCTTTTTGCTGTTGTTCCCTGCTGTTTTCTCATTCCTGAACTCTTACCTTATTCTTATTTCTCTTTCTCTTCTTAAGAAAGAGTTAGAGTTAGAAGGTTCAGCAACATTTGCTTCTCCTTTCTTCTCCACAGAAATAGACTCAAAAGTAGTGAGTTCGTTAAGCAATTCAGTCAAATTATAACTCAGCTTATTCATGAAGTAATTGCTTTTTGAACTGAAGAAATTGTGGGTTAAGGCTTTCTAAAATCATGCCCACTTGAGTGCCTTCATCTATGGTAGCCCCATTGATTTCTGCTTCATGAATAGTACTAATCATCATTAGCACATGCTCACGAACAGGAGTTCCAGCTTTCATTTTGCAGTTCATGACTTTCTTGACTGCTTCATGTTTAGCTTGATCAGAGGGTTTGCCAAACATGCCTTGTAGAGACTCCATTATCTCATAAGCAGTCTCTGTCTTTTCGTGCTTTGTGTTAAGCACGTCAGACATGGCAGCAAGCAAATAACAACGAGCTTTGTCATTTGCTCGAATCCAATTTTCATAGGCATCTTTGATGGTTTTGTTGGCATTCACAGCTGGTTCTGGAGGACATTCCTCCATCAGGATAAACTTCAGGTTATCCAGCACAAGAATTATATTCATATTTTTCTTCCACTTAGCAAAGTTATCACCAGTTAATTTTTCAGTAGCAAGCAGTGATAGGATTGGATTTGACATATTTCTGAAATCATTAAAAAAAATATTCTAAATTATTCCATGCATAAAATTCAAAATAAATATGGCATAGTAATCATGATGCATGATGCATATGCAAAACACTAAAATATATATGCACTACTATAGCCTCGGAAAATTTAATAAGCATATTATGTTGCCTTAGGGTCGATCACAACACCTTATTAAAATAGAGACAGTCTCAATAATAAATATATTATATTTTTTAAATATCTCATATTTCAAAATTATTAATAACCGATTTTTGGTCTAAATATAATTAACACTTTAACAATATTATATGAGTGTAACCCACCGTTTTGGATCCTTAAAATTTAACTCATAATAACCACCTTAGGGTAAGTTAATTATGAAATACATTTTATAAATCCTATCATAAGAAGTACAACCTTGATATTAACCTAAGCAAACACTTTCCTTAGGGAGGATGAAACTAAAGTCATCACGAAGCCCCACTTAGATTTCACGATGTTGCACTAACGGTGGAGACCAAATGATGTTTTGACAAACTACCCGCTCCCACTCATTATTTTAAGTTTAGTGATTTAATATGTAAAACATCTAATGTTTTGAAAACTTAGTGGAAAAAGACCATGAAATCAATATTAAGGTCTTTAATTACCAATAATTGTTTCATAATAAAATTACCCGCTTTACTAATAAAACTTAAATTCATTATGAAACATCTAAGTTATTCATGATAAACAATTTATTATAAATACTTAGAACTAAATTTTGTGACATTACAAATTTTAAAGATTTAAAATTAATTCACAATTTTTATTTAATCGACTAATCGATAAAAAATTTAAAATAATTTTTAATCAAATTAAATAATATTTACAATCATAAAATTTATGAAAATACTGAATGCATGTATGTATGGCATGTTATAATGCAAGTAGGCATTGTGCTAATTCTATATGTCATTTAAAATATGCATGAGAATAAACATTTTATAATTCACACAAAATAAATAAATTGGATATTAACCGGGTTGACAATTTGGGTATTTCTAAAATTACAACCAAACAAATAAAATTACATTAATCTCAAAAATGGAAAGAAAATAATTAATATATTTCCAAGTGACTTTCACTATTATTTTTTTTCTCTCTCCCGCACAGTGGGCAGTCTCACTGCCGCACTGTGCGCTGTGCGCAGCACAGTCTTGCTCACATGCAGCAGAGGCTGCTGCCCAGCAGCAGCCCCTTGCTGCACATATGTGCAGCAACGAGGCTGCTGCCAGCTTGCTGCACATATGCAGCAACTTGGCTGCTGCTTGTGCAGCAGTCAGCACTGTGCAGCAGTGCACAGTGCAGGAAAAAAAATCTGGAAATATAAATTACATTTAATAAAAAATCGTCCGTCCGTGCATCGTCTATTTGGCTTGATCTTGATCTCGAACAATTACAAAAAAATTTACAATTACAAAAAGAAATACCCATTTAATTTTGGGTTTACATATCCAATATATAAAACAAAAAATTAAAATCCTAACCCAAGGCCAACCATACAATTAACGATTAATATCCATACATTCACCATCACATGATAATAAATAAAAAATGCATAGCCTACTCTTTTACATACATATTAAAATGATTTACAATAAATCATTCTTATTAATATACTAGAATAAATACGACCGCTCATGATACCATTTGTTGGTTTTCAGAGTTCATGCGCAGCGGAAATCGTGTTTAGTAACATGAAAAAATTTAATTTTCACACATGAACAATCAAAACCGGATCCGTATTTTCTAGTATATTAATAATAAAATTATTTAGAACTGGAGTAAGAAATATACCTGTAGATCTGGATCTCTTTGTAAATCGATTCTTTGAACCACGATCTTCCTCGTCTATCTCCTCACCTCCAAGACACGTGTGGGCGTGAAAGTAATTAAGAATACTCTAATATTGTGAAGGATTCGTGTGCTCAACACATGAGACGAATCCTGGGATTATTTTCTTTTTATTGTTTTCTCAAAACCAAAACCAAGAAAAAATTAAAGGAAAACTATTTCTTTTTACTCTCTCCCCTGCCTAACGTTTTGGTTGTTGTTTTTGTATCACTCTTTTGTTGTTCCTTTGCTTTTTGATATTTAATCAAAAATTGGTTCATTCCTTATCCATTATTTGCTCTCACGTTTTGTTTTTTAAATATTTGTTTTCTATTAGATCAACTTTTGATCAAATATAATTCTTATCCCTTACCTTAAGGATGAATTTTAGATCAAAACAAATACTTTCATTTATCCCCACGTTTTTTGATTTCTTTTGATTTATCAAAAAAATGTCAAGCAAATCCATTAAGGATTTTATTAATTTTGATTTTCAAAAAATCAAAATAAAATTCTTTAATATTTATCCCATAATTTATCAAAGATAATTCATTAAAAATAATTTTCAAAATTTCAACTTTTGAAAATATTATCTCATTAAATTAAAATTTAATTAATCAAATTAATTAAATATTAATTTTCATAAATTAATAAATAGATACATTATCTATTAATAAATATATATTAAGACAACATTTGTCATAATTTCCAAAAAAGAGCTTTATGGAATAATTAGAGTGTAAACTAATTCATAATTATTTTAAACAATTCTCAACTATTTTTCTTCGTAATTATAATCGTTCGAACAGTGATAGAAGACGACGAGGGGACCGATGGACCTATAATTCTAAGCTCCAATAATTCGTCAATTAATTATACTCTTTTATTAATCAAACGAAATTATTAATTCTGGAGTAACTCCACTAAATACCCAGAATTGCACTCTTAGAATTATAGAATTAATTACTCAAAGTATTCGTCCATTGATATAGTCATTACCTATGCAATGATCCTCCATAACAGATTCGTAAAGGAGCTAGGTATAAAATATCCGTCAACCTCTCCAGTTACATCTTTATCCTTGACTTCCATTAGTTCTCAAGTGAACAATTAATTCATAACTTTTATGAATTTGCGCGCTAATCGTTCAGGTCCTGAACTAACAAACAAGAGAATCTTATGAACGGATTTCATTATATCAGGTTAGCATTCCCAGCTATTCATTCAACTCATTCCCAAAATACAAGGTTTACGAAATGTAATAAATACAAAACCATACCAAGTAAATTAAAGAATAAATTAATATGATATAGGAGTCTGCTAAATAATGATTTAAGATCATCACATATATGACCATCATTATGATAAAATTGATGTTCCATATTTAACGGAATTATTATTAGAACTTTTCAATTTTATCGGGTCCTGTCCAATATAATCTTATTATATAAAACATTCATTTTTATGTCTCTACATAATATAGTCTGGAAAGAACTATACCATTCATAATGGAATGGAAGAACTGTATTTATGACTTTGGATTTGAAGATTCCCAACTTCAAATCATAGTCATGGACAAATTTTGATTATTACTCTTTAAATTTTATCCATGCATATATGCATGTAACATTTTACATAGACATATATGTTTAATTTAAAGCTACATAAATAATCACGGAATTTTCATGAATTTTATAAAGCAAATCAAAATGCATACATGGAATAAAATAGAATCACAAAATTATTAATCAATCATGTTTCGAACATATTTGCTTGTCGGGCATACAAATCCCAACAGTGGTGTACTGACACATCCACTCAACAGTCTGCATCCAGTCCCGAGAACTCCAATCTAACCCACACATGGCTAAAACCGTCGTCCATACCCACGAAGAGTATGAGCATTCGAAGAAAATGTGATCAACAACCTCACCCGAACACCCACATATGACACATCTCGAGCAAGCAGAAATACCGAAACTCATCAGCCGATCCTGAGTACAAAGGCCACCCTGAATAGTCAACCAGGTCAGAAAGGAATGGCGCGAAATAGCCTTACGAAACCAGACAACCCGATACCAATGCATTAAAGTACCCATCGTCCTCATAGCATTCCAAGCACTCCTAACTGAAAACATCCCTCTACCATCTATTTCCCACACCAACTCATCCTTCCTCAAGCTAGAAGGATCCGACAGACGGGACCGAGCCAACTCAACAAGGGCAGCAGATCTAGCCGGAGGCCAACACCAATAAGAGTCTGAGATAATGGTAGCTACTGTAGCCATCATATCTAAGCCAGAGTCATAAATGACTCTCTCTCCCAAAGTATCCACATTCGGACCCATCAGATGCCAGTTATCAAACCACCAGAGCCTTCTCACCATTCCCAATCCTGAATCTCATCCTCCGACGATCCCAGGATCGAAGCTCCAAAATCTTCCGCCAACTCCATGACCAATCTCCAGGACACGACACCTCCCAAAAGCTACGCCCTCGTAGTAGATAAGACTGAACCTAATTCGACCAATAAGAGACCTGACCAAAGCAAAGAAACCATAAATACTTAACAATGGTCGCTCTATTCCAAGTTTCCAAACACTTAACCCCCAGACCTCATTCTGCCAAAGGTAAACAAACTCTACACCAAGCCACCTTTGCTCCTGAGGAAGTAAGCTCAATACCTTTCCATAGGAAAGATCTTAGAGTCGTCTCCACCCTCCTAATAACAGACTTAGGGAGAATGAACAAGGAGGACCAATAAACTTGAATGGAGAACAAAACTGACTTAATTAGTTGAAGCCGCCCCGCAAACGAAAGAAACCTACTACTCGAACTCTTAACACGCCCGATTATACGCTCAACAAGGGTAGCACAGTCTGAGGCCTGAAGCTTCGATGAAATTAAGGGAACACCTAAATACCACACTAGAAGAACACCCTCTTGGAAATCTAAAACATTAAACAGCTGATCTTTAAGAGTGGGGGAGATACCGGAGGAAAACAGATGACTCTTCGCTGGATTCGGAACCAAACCCGATAAACTCATAAACTGCCGAAGATAATCCCTGATCAAAGAGACCAAGGAAACATCCGCCTTATAAAAAATCATCAGGTCATCTGCAAAATAAAGATGTGTGAGATGGTCCTTAGAACAACGCCAATGAAACTTGAAACCCCGATCCTGAGCCATATTCCGAAGTAAACCCGTAAGAACTTCCATAGCCAAAACAAAAAGATAAGGAGATATAGGATCACCCTAACGCAAACCACAGCCCCCAAAGAAAAAACCATTCAGCTCTCCATTAATAGACACAGAAAACATAGTAGAAGTCATGCAATCCCGAATCCAATCCACCATCCTCTCTAGAAACCCAATGGTCCTCAAAACCTCAACCATAAAATCCCATCGAATAGTATCATAAGCCTTCATCAGATCGATCTTAAGAGCACACCTCAGGATCCCGCCACTCCTATGATAATTCCTTACCAGTTCTTGGCACAATAAAATATTATCGCTAATACGATGCCCCAAAACAAAAGCAGATTGATTAGTACTGACCACTGAAGGGAGAATAATCTTAATCTGATTCGTAATAAGCTTGGCAATACACTTGTAAATAATATTACAACAAGAAATAGGTCGAAAGTCCTTAACTTGAGAGTGGTTAGGAATCTTCGGGATTAGAGCAATAGCCGTTGCATTAACCTACTTCAGGAGTCTCCTCGAACAAAAGAAAGAATGAATATCACAAAGGACATCATAACCCATAATACTCCAAGCCTTCTTAAAGAAACCTGAATTAAACCCGTCCGGGCCAGGAGCCTTATTATCCTTCAAAGAAAACAAAGCAGACTTAATCTCCTCAAAAGAAACCTCTCTAGCTAGAATCTCCCCCTGCTCAACAGATACATACTTAGTAATAACGGAATGAAGAATATCCCTATCAAATTCCTGCGGACAAGGTTTAGGACCCAAGAGAGTCTCATAAAAAGACACAATCTCCTCCCTCACCAAAACATCATCCTCCAAACGAGTCTCATCCTCATTAGAAACTAAAGTAATCTTGCTACGACGATGATGATGTTTCAAAGCATGGAGAAAGAACTTCGTATTCTGATCCTCAAGGTTGAGCCACTGAACACAAGATTTCTATCTGACCAAACCCTCCTCAGCCCGACTAAGGTCACCATACCATAACGATAATCTCGCATCTTCTGATAATAGAGCAGCATCACTAAGGTTATCTTGTAAGACATCCTTCACCCTCTCCAACTCCCTCCTAACCTCCAAAGCCCTACCCGAAAGATTAGCAAAGTGCTCAACTTTAAACTTCTTCAAAGCCATATTCACATTTTTCAACTTACGACACAAGCAAGACATCGGGGTACCACAAACCTCAATATCTCAAGCCCTAGCCACAACAGAAAGGAAATCAGGATGATCAGCCCAGAAGTCAAAGAATTTAAAAGGGATCTTCCTCTTAGGGAGCTCAGCAAGTTTAACAACCATATGAGAGTGGTCTGAAATCCGAGGGGGAAGAAACCTAACAGCCGAACCCGGAAAGAGACACTTCTAATAGGAATTAGCAACAACATGATCTAGCTTCCACCAAATAGGAGAATGAACCTGCTAATTTAACCACATAAAGCGACAACCATAAAACTAAAGATCATCCAAACCAGCCTATCCCAAGCAGCATCCCAAATCGTCTTTCCAAGAAGGCCACGACAAAGAACCGCCACTATGCTCGAGAGTAGAATGAATAGCGTTGAAATCCCCCATAACTAACCACAGAGAAGAATCAAAATCACTACCACAAGTAATCAAATCAGCCCAAAGCTCCTGACGCTTCTGATAATCACACTCACCATAGACCACATAAACCACACAACTCTAAAGAGTAGAAACATGTGAAACACGACAGTGTATAGCTTGAGGAGATGAACGAATAATGCTCACATCAACATCACTGGGATTCCAACAAACCCAAATTCGACCAAACGAAAGAACATTAGGTTGGCAAAAAAACTTCCACGAAGGATTTATAGCTCGGGAAACACTCACAAAATTAATATCCTTCACCTTATTTTCAACTAAACCACACAGAGAAAGTTTCTTATCACGAAAGAACCTCCTAACTTCAGCTTGTATCATTGGGTTATTGAGACCCCGGATATTCCAACAACCAAAAATCATTAAAAAATAGATAGAAGATGATAAACCCAGCCAAACTAATCATCACCATCTACCCCCTCTCGGGGATTGTCATTTCTGATCCTCTTACCTCCCGAGCCCTTCTTAGGCATGCTACCATAATCCAGATTCTTTTTCTCTAAAGAATCTTTAGCCTTAACAACTAACATGTTATTAATAGGAAGGGGCGAATCACAATCCGTAACAAGTGGAATCTCAAATAAACCATCCTCAAAAAGATCTTTAACAGTCAGTGTTGCAATAAGAGTGCATTCACCTCTCATCCCTCTTATCCACAACCTCCACAACAACTTCCTTAGAAGTACCAACTGGCACAGAAATAACTGCCGGAACTGATTCCAAACTCTTAGAAGAGCACTCGCCTAGAATAAAAACCCTATCAGCGGCATCACCTGAAATCTCAGCCCCACTCGGCTTAACAGGAGTAGCCAAAACGCAGCCTTACCCTTCTTCTTCTTCTTAGAGACCAAAATCCATGCACCTTGTCTATCATTATCTACCTGAGCCAAAACAGCTGCAACCGTAGAAGCAGTGGTGGTCTTAGGCACCTATGTCAGTGGTGGTTTACTCTCCTCCCTCCTGGGACAAGAATTCAGAGAATGACCAAAACCCTCAAAAGTAGAACACTTCACAGGAACCTATTCAAATTCAACCCTAACTCTTAACCACATACCATTCGAACATTGGAAGTTAAAATCCTCAACCAGAGCCTTCCTAGCATCAATCTCTACACAAACTCGGGCATAACCAAGTCATTTCCTAGATATGGTGATATAATCAGCATGGAGAAGGCAACCCACTGCAATAGCCAAAAAATTGAGGCCCTTAGCAATCCAAAACTCAAAAGTAAATTATAAAGGCGAACCCAAACAGGAACTTTGTTGATGTCCTCCTTAGTCAAAGGTAGACTCGGTTGCCAATATTTAAGAACCAAAGGCCTGTTCGCCATATTCCAATGGGCTTTATCCAGAACCACACAATCTTCTTGAAAGCTAGCAAATTTGAATAGGAAAAAATCATTATCTGATGTTAAAACCTCACGTAAGCCTAACTTACCCCAAATCTTTTGAACAATAGAATCAACAATTTGAAACGGGAGCCACTTCCCCATAAAATAACCAACTAACGTGTTACGCAAAACATACTTCCATCTTACGCAACCTCCAAATGAGGACTCACCTTAACCTGTCCATCAACAAAGTTGGGTTGAACATAATGCAAAGCAACTACATCCGAAGCCGGGACAGAATTATCACCACCATTGGAACCATTTAACACTTTTGCATAACTAGGGCTGCCACCTACACCTAGACAGGGAGACCTGGACAGATTTGAAATCACCATCTCTGTAACTGTGCAACTACTGACTCCATCCCCATTACTCCCCAACACCGGGCGAGCCACAACTTTAGCACTCACGCACACGGCATCACCAGACGCTAAAATAGGAACAGACTCACTCATTGCCGTAGCAACATAGGCCCCCCAGACCCATTCACAGAAATAGCTCCATGACCCACGACATCAGCGGGACTTACAACAAAAACATCATCACCCAATTTCACTATCTTAGCAACACCAGAAAGAGAAGACAAAACAGACCCCTGCCTACTCAACACCTCATCACCAACAGAACAAATAGCCCCCAGCCCCACTCACTGAAGCAGGCACTAGACCCTCCTCCAAGCAACTATTAGACAAAACAGAACTAACAGAGCAATTAGCCCCCTAATGAACACTAAAACGTGCGTATTTATTATACGATAATTCAATCATTTTACATTTGTAGTTTCACTAATCCCCTTAATTTTAGCACGTCTATGAAATAATATTTTAAGTTATGTTTTGTGTATTTTTATTGTGTTATTTTTGTTATTTGGTATGTAAATACTACTCGGAAGCTCGATAGAAAAAGCCAGAATTGGAAAAGGGAAAAAATAGAAAAACAGCTTTCGCGTCGCAACGTGAAAATGTATGCACATCACGGGACACCTAATAAGACGAAGACACCATGGAACGCTCTATTCTCTCGACATATGTCCCCAATGTGGCATTCGTGTCGCAACGCGCCGACCAAATTTTGCCTATAAATTGAAGCCTCCGGCAGAAGAAATTTTCATGCTTTCTTTCTGAATTCCTCTATAGATTTTGGAGAGAGAGTGTCTTGTGTGTTTATTTATTTAAAGCTTTTTGTAATGTCTTTTTCTTTCAGTAATAAAATTACGAGTATGTTTAATTACAAAATGAGTAGCTAATTTCTTTTCACCGGGGTAATGGGTGAAGCTTTTATAATGAAAACTTAGATAAATCTCGCCCACATTATAATAAATAAATTGTAATCTAAAGATTAAAACTTGATTTAGATCTAGATTAATTATTGACAAAATTGGCTACTGCCTATATGGCAAATTTTATCATGCTACCGCCTATATAGTTGGTTTTAACTTGCTACCACCTATATGGATGGTTTTATACGATTTTGGGATAATTGAGTGCTTTTTTTTTTGGATAAAGTAAGTATATTAACCAAAGAAATAACAAAAGCACAGGGGCATACCCTAGAGAGCTAAGGAAGACATGCCTTCCTAGCTACAGAACAAAAGCCAATTAGGCTAAAGATAAGCAAAATCAAATAAAAAAATATCGTCGGATAGGTGCCAAGATTGTTGAAGCCATCTATTATCATATAAAAGCTTCACATTTCTTGACAAACTAGTACGGGTCTGTATAGTAAACATAATTGAGTGCCTTGGCAGAACTTGTTATAGACAAATGGTATCACCGCCTATATGGCTGGTTTTTATACGGTATCTGACATGATTCTCGTAGCATAAGAATCACTCAGCTCAGAGATACATTCCCAACTGCATCAACGACATAATTTGAGTATTTTGACGAATCAAGCCGAATCAAGTCCAACACCAAAAATTCGACCAAGACAAGAATTAATGGACTTGAGACACATCATTTGGGCCTTGTAAATGGAAGCCCACGAAATTTGGAGGATTTTGTGCAAAATGGGCAATTTTGTCATTTTGGGAAAAGTTGCCACTTTTGTTGACTTTTTGATTTTTATCTTTGTAATGTTGACTAATTATGACTTCAGTTATTATTTGTAACTTAGTTAGCTAGATCATTTGGGTCAAATTGAATTAGAACTAAGTTAGTTAGTTAAATGACCTATTAGGCATTCTTTAGAATATATGCCATTTTTGTTGACTTTTTATTTTTTGATCTTTTTGCCACTTGCATAAAGATCTTGGTGGGGATATTTGTAATATTTAGTAAATGACTACTTAGGGCTTTAGCTTTATGTAGCCATTGGGTAGTTTTAGGACCTTTTGGTCTTTTTACATTTTGAAGGGCATTTTAGTAAATTTGTCTTATCCTATATATTGTAAACTTTGTCTTCTTCAATAAAAACTTGCAAATTTCGAATTTCTTCAAAGAAAAATGGCTATGGCCGAATTTCAAGCTTAAGGGAGGGATTCCCCTTTGTTTTAGCTTTGACTTATCTAAGGCGTGACAACTTTGGTGGCGTCTCCGTGCTAGCAGAACACTGCAAGGAATCATCTTAAGGGTTCTAAAAAACAAGTTCTTTGTGGGTCTTCTTTTGGCCTTGGAAGGGTTTTGTTCCTACAAAATCGAATTCGCGGTGCTTGGGGTTCTATCCGTTGCGAGGGGTTTGCTTGGCCTTAAACATCCAAGTGAGTTCCGCGCCATTTGGTATCAGAGATTAGGGTTCCAAGGTCTGATTTTTATATCTTTACTTTGTGTTATTCATTTATTCTTTATTGTGTTTGTTGGTCATCAAGATACTTGTTCATCTTGATTCTTAGTTTTTGTGTTTTTTAAGTGTTTTTGCATTTCTGATCTGTCGGTGACTGGCATACCGATCCCATACCGGCCTCAATACCAGTCTACCTGGAGATTACATAGCTACTGGAACCGGTAAGAACCCATACCGGTCCCATACGAGTATTATACTGGTCTCCATAAACCCATACCGGTCACATACCGGTCTCCATAAACCCATACCGATCTCCAAACCGGCGAACATGTGAGTAAAACATAGCTACTGGAACCAGGAAGCAACCATACCGGTCCCATATCGGACCCCAAACCGGTCAAACACTTAGAATTTTTTTTAAGAGCTCAAGTAACCTAAAAAAGGAGTAAAAAAAGTTCCAAATTTTGGTTGAGATTGGTTGGTTCCATATCATCAATTGGGTGTCCGTGAAGGGTTATTCAACAAAATTTCTATTGGGGCACCAAATTTTTATCCCAATTTGCATACGTCTGGGATTGTTTGCATGCTTGTTTGCTTATTGTCATAGTTTGTGATTTCCTTATTCTAAGCATTCTAGTTTTAGGTTTCTTTGAATTGAGTCATTGTTGTTAGTTGAGTGTCGTTAGTTAATCTTTAGTTATTATAAGTTTGTTAGGTTTGTTTAATATCGTAGTTTGTAATTTGTGTCAAAAAAGAAAAAAAATGAAGAATGTAAGATTTGAAAGTAATGATTTAGATACTTTCAAACGTGATTGTCAAGCTACCTTTGGTGATTATAGAAGATCTTATGAGAAATGAAAAAAGGCTTGGAAGATAATTGAATCTGTGAATGAATAGAGTACGCAACAACCAAAAGCTATAGAGTCCGTGAGTGATATGAGTGTAAATACTTGTTATGTTGAGTGTATGGAAAGTAAAAACATTTGTGAGGCCAATGGTTATGAGTGTGTTGTTGTGAGTGACATGGTGAGTGGAAATGCTTGTGAGACCGTAAGCATTAAGAGAGTAAACACTTGTGAGGCAGTGTGTTTTGAGGTTGAAAAAAAGAGCGAGGCTGAGCATGTGTGTGAGTTCTTTGCAAGTATGGTTGAGATAATGGCTATTAGTGATGATGAAGCATTGAGTGCGAGTGAAATGAAAATGGATATGGTAGTGAAGTTTTTACCAAATTTTCTCTTTGCAGATGGCATTGTGCATGATGTTGACTTCATCTCCGACAATGATAGTCCCAATTCGATAAATCAGATTCGAGGGCGAATCCTTTTGAAGAGTGGGAGAATGACACGAGCTAGTCTGGGCCACCTAGTATTCATGGTGGCAAGTGAAACTTTGAATCGACCACGGGTATTTCTAATCTTTATCTTTGATTCAGGTTTGGATTCGAGGACAAATCCTTTCGAGGATTGAGGGAATGACATGATTCTCGTAGCATAAGAATCACTCAGCTGAGAGATACATTCCCAACTGCATCAATGACACAATTTGAGCATTTTGACGAATCAAGCCGAATCAAGTCCAACACCAAAAATTCGACCAAGACAAGACTTAATGGACTTGAGACACATCATTTGGGCCTTGTAAATGGAAGCCCACGAAATTTGGAGGATTTTGTGAAAAATGGACGATTTTATCATTTTGGGAAAAGTTGCCACTTTTGTTGACTTTTTGATTTTTATCTTTGTAATGTTGACTAATTATGACTTTAGTTATTATTTGTAACTTAGTTAGCTAGATCATTTGGGTCAAATTGGATTAGAACTAAGTTAGTTAGTTAAAGGACCTATTAGGCATTCTTTAGAAAAGATGCCCTTTTGTTGACTTTTTATTTTTTGATCTTTTTGCCACTTGCATAAAGATCTTGGTGGGGATATTTGTAATATTTAGTAAATGACTACTTAGGGCTTTAGCTTTATGTAGCCATTGGGTATTTTAGGATCTTTTGGTCTTTTTACATTTTGAAGGGCATTTTAGTAAATTTGCCTTATCCTATATATTGTAAACTTTGTCTTCTTCAATAAAAGCTTGCAAATTTCGAATTTCTTCAAAGAAAAAATGGCTATGGCCGAATTTCAAGCTTAAGGGAGGGATTCCCTTTTGTTTCAGCTTTGACTTATCTAAGGCGTGGCAACCTTGGTGGTGTCTCCGTGCTAGCAGAACGCTGCAAGGAATCATCTTAAGGGTTCTCAAAGACAAGTTCTTTGTGGGTATTCTTTGTGGCCTTGGAAGGGTTGTTCCTACAAAATCAAATCTGCGGTGCTTGTGGTTCTATCCGTTGCAAGGGGTTTGTTCGGCCTTAAACATCCAAGTGAGTTCCGCGTCAGTATCACCGCTTTTATGGTTGGTTTTATGTTTTTGGCATACTTAGTACCTTGGCATGACTAGTTATCGACAGAAATGACTACCGCTTTCATGGCCGGTTCTATATATTGGCATAATTATTTCCTGAGATAAATTAATTGGGTAACAAGGATAATTTATATATTATAATTAAACGAGATTTCTAGATTTGAAATATTAAAAGTGGATCCCCCAACTCCAGCATTTCATTTTATTACTACATTTTCACTTAAAAGTTTCCAACAACTCCAACAAATCAAACCTTTTTCTTTTTGCTCTACTTATCATTCTATTTAACTAAATCTATACCCTGTGGATCGACCCCGAACTTACCGGGTTATTTTATTACTTCGACACTCTTATACTTCGGAGTAAAGGACCACTTTTTGAGCGTGTCAAGTTTTTGTACTTGGGGAATTATTATTTAGTAGATATAATAATTTTTCTTTTTCTTTTTCTTTATTTTATTTTATTTTATTTTGTCATTTATTTCCTTTTTGTAAATATTGTATTTGTTTTTGTTTTATTTTGTCTAGGTTGCATGAGACACTGGTCTCGATCATCTAGCGGAAGACTAAACAGAGAATCTCCATTACCTTCATCGTTCGTCAAAATGGCCAAGAACCAAATTGAAAATCCAGTTGAAAATCTACCTACCCGAGTTGAAAATCCAGTTGAAAATCTACCTACCCGAGTTGAAAACCCAGTTAATTAGGAAGAAAATGAGTCTCAGCACGGAGATTCTAATCATCATAGGACACTCAGACAATTCATGAATCCCACTAGGACATGATCGCCATCTTGTATTGTTTTTCCTCCAGATGCAACACGTTTCAATTTTAAATCAGGTATCATCCATCTTTTACCCACATTCTACGGTCTAGAATCGGAAAATCATTATCAGCACGTAAGGGAGTTTGAAGAGGTATGTAACACTTACACATACCAAAATTGTAGCATGAATATAATTCGTTTAAAGTTTTTCCCTTTTTATTTAAAGGATAAAGCTAAATTTTGGCTGCAAAACCTTAGGTCAGGATCTATTAGAACATGTGATAATTTAGAAAAATAGTTTCTTAACAAGTTCTTCCCCCTCATTGAATAAATTCCTTTAAGAAGAGAATCACAACCTTCATAAAAGAGTCGGGGGAAACACTTTACCAATATTGGGAGAGGTTTAAAGAGATGTTAAATATTTGTCCACGTCACGAGTTTGAAACATGAAGGCTGGTTGCCTATTTCTACGAGGGGTTAACACCCCAAGGTAGACAAGTAGTGGAGATGATATGTAAGGGACAAAGATCCCGAAGATGCACTAGATTACCTAGAACAAATAGCAGATAATGCACAACAATGGGACACAGTTGGCACCTATGAGTCGTTTGTAAAACCACAGCCTGGTAAAGGTATGTTTAACCTTAGGGAATACCATGACCTTACTGCCAAGTATGCATCTCTATCTAAAAAAAATTGAGGCTTTAGAAGTAGGAAAAAGTGATCATGTTAAGTCAGTTCAGGAAGTCATATGTCAAATCTGTAATTCTAATGAACATGTCACACATGTTTGCCCATCTTTACCAGCCCTGCAAGAATGTCTCCATGACCAAGTCAGTTCCGTAAACACGTTCAATAGACCAAATCCAAACTCATACTCACAAACCTACAATTCTGGTTGGAGAAATCATCTAAAATTCGATTTGAGGGATGATAACCAAGCACAATCCTCACAAGAACCTCCCCAGGTTCACCAGAATTTTCGAAATTCCCAGAATTATGCACCATATTTCCCTCCACCTAGGAAAACCATTGAGGATACCTTGAAAGCATTCATGGAAAAACAGAAAGTCGTTAATAACCAAAATGCACAAACGATGAATGATTTAAGAGAAACTTTTGCTAAAATTACATATGCATTAACCATTAACGAGAAAGGAAAGTTTCCTACATAACTACAGTCAAATCCCAAGAGTCATTTAAATTCTCATGAGGGTAGTTATGAAAATCAACATTTAGATCAAGTCAAATCTGTTATTATTTTTCGTAGTGAAAATGACATCCATAGACCTATTCTTAAACCTCGTAAAGCTGAGAATAAAATAGATTCAGAGAGTAAGGAAGAGATTGATGAACCATTACCCGTTGTTGATAATAATAATTTGTCACATGCACCTCCATTCCCTCAAGCATTAAAAACAAAGAAATTGAACCATTCCCCAGAAATTTATGAAATATTCAAACAGGTAAAGGTCAATATTTATTTGTTAGATGTCATCCAACAGATATCATCTTATGCCAAATTTCTGAAAGATCTATGCACCGTTAAAAGAAAACATCAGGTAAGAAATAAAACTTTTCTAGCTGAACAGGTAAGTTCTATTCTTTCAACTAATAATGCATTAAAATACAAATACCCAGGTTGTCCAACTATTTCTTGTATTAATTGAAATCAAAATATTGAACATACTTTGCTTGATCTTGGAGCTAGTGTAAATTTACTTCCTTTTTCGATTTACCAATAAATAAATATCGGTGAGATAAAACCAACCTCAACTACTCTTTTACTTGTCGATGATCAGTTAAGGTACCAAAATGAATTGTGGAAGATGTGTTATTGCAAATCGATAAATTCATATATCCTGTGGATTTTATTATTTTAGAAACACAACTTGTAGCAGACAGTTATAAACCAATCCCTATAATACTTGGTCGCCTATTTTTAGCAATAGTTAACGCTTTAATTAATTACATAAATGGAATCATGAATTTGTCTTTTGGCAACATGACATTAGAGCTAAATATTTTTAACATGTGCAAACAACCATATGATGAGGATAATGAAAACGAAATCATAGAATCAATTGAACCTATTGTGGATGAGCATATTCAGGGGAGTTTATATGATCCCATGGAATTTTATACTGCTAATTTTGTTGAGTCAAGTGCGCAAATAGATTTGGATATTACTAATAATTTTCTACTTGACTCTACACAGGTATTGGAAGACAATGGAGAGATACAAAATTTGGAAGAACTGGGAACACTGGAAAAAAAAAAGCACGAAGAAGCTCCCAATTTAGAGTTAAAAGCTTTGCCAGAATGACTGAAATATGCAATTCTAGAAGATAATCAAACTTACCCTGTGGTAATTTCTTATTCTCTCACAAGCGATCAAGAAGGTAAACTTTTAAATGTGTTGAAAGAACATAAACTGGCAATTGGATGGACTTTAAAAGACATAAAAGACATTAATCCATTAATCTGCACACACAGAATACATTTAGAAGATAATGCTAGGACATATCGTCAACCGCAAAGAAGATTAAACCCTCATATGAAAGAAGTATTAAAAATAGAGGTCCTTAAACTTCTTGATTATATAATACATCTAGTTGGCGTATGTGCATTGATTATAGAAAACTAAATAACGCAACTAGAAAAGATCATTTTCCTTTGCCATTTCTTGACTAAATTTTAGAAAGAGTAGTTGGACATCTATACTATTGTTTTCTTGATGGTTACTCGGGTTATTATCAGATTCTCATTGCTTTAGAAGACCAGGAAAAGACCACATTCACATGTCCCTTTGGAATATTTGCATTTAGGAAAATGCCTTTTGGACTTTGTAATGCACCAACAACATTCCAACGATGTATATTAAGCATATTTAGTGACATGATTGAACACTGTTTAGAGGTTTTTATGGATGATATAACTGTTTTTGGAAATTCATTTGATAATTGCTTGAATAATTTGGGAAATGTTTTGAAAAGATGTGAAGAAAAAAAGGACTTGTATTAAACTGGGAAAAATATCATTTCATGACTAATTCAGGAATTGTTTTGGGACATGTAGTGTCGTCTAAAGGTATTGAGGTTGACAAGGCAAAAATAGAGGTAATTTCTAAATTACAATCACAAAAAATAGTCAAGGAAATCTGTTCTTTCTTAGGACATGCATGATTTTATTGGAGGTTCATTAAAAACTTTAGTACCATATCCAGACCCTTATATAACCTCCTATTAAAAGATGCAACATTTGAATGGACAGAAGAATGTCAAAAATCATTCGAAAAAATTATCAATCTTTTGACTTCTGCTCCTATTATGCAATCCGCTGATTGGTCCTTACCTTTTGAGCTAATGTGTGATGCTAGTGATTATGCAATTGGTGCAGTGCTAGGACAGAGAAAGGAAGGTAAGCCGCATGTAATATATTACGCAAGTAGAACTTTAAACAGTGCACAAATGAATTACACTACCATAGAAAAAGAACTATTTGTTGTAATATTTACATTGAATAAATTTCGATCATATTTAATCGATTCTTTAACCGTTGTTTATTCTGATCATGTTGCTGTTAGATATTTGATGTCTACACAGAATGCCAAGCCAGGATTAATACGGTGGATTTTGTTGCTTCAAGAATTCAATCTCACAATCTAATACTAAAAAGAGGCAGCGAACGTGGTTGCAGATCACTTATCAAGACTCATAAATGAGTCACTAATTGATATAACTCTCATCAATGATTCATTTTACAATGAATTTTTATTCTCTGTAAACACAATGCATTGGTATGCTAATATTGTCAGTTTTCTTGCAACAGGAAAGATACCTCCAGACTGGAGCCAACAAGATATGAGGAAATTTTATACCGAAGTAAAAGATTCTACTGGGATGATCCATATATGTTTAAATGCTGTCTTGATCAGATTTTCAGACGATACATACCGGATAGTGAGATAAGTGGTGTTATTCAGTTTTATCATTCAGAAGCATGTGGAGGTCATTTTTCATCTAAGAAAACCGCTGTAAAAATCTTGCAGTGTGGATTTTATTGGCCCATCATTTTTAAAGATACAAACACTTTCTGCAAAACTTGCGAAAACTGTCAAAAGTTGGGATCCATTTCAAAAAAACATGATGCCTTTAAATCCCATCCTTGTCGTCGAAATCTTTGATTATTGGGGGATAAATTTCATGGGCCCATTTCCACCATCATTTGGATTTTTATATATTTTAGTTGCAGTTGATTATGTCTCAAAATGGGTCGAGGCAATTCCTTATCGGAACAATGATCACACAACTATGATCAAATTCTTAAAAGAAAACATGTTGAGTCGATTTGGAATCCATCGGTCTATCATAAGTGATGGAGGTAAACACTTTTGTAACAGACCCTTTGAGTCCTTAATGAAAAATATGAAGTCACACATAAAGTTTTCACCTCTTATCACCCCCAGACAAACGGTCAAGTTGAATTAGCGAATAGGGAAATTAACCAAATTTTAGAAAAAACGGTTAACTCAAATCGCAAAGATTGGTCTCTTTGACCAACTGATGCACTTTGGGCATACCGAATAATTTTCAAAACATCTTTGGGAATGTCCCCCTATCATCTTGATTATGGAAAACCTTGTCATTTGCCTGTAGAACTTGAGCATAAAGCATATTGTGCTATTAAAGCATTCAATTCAAACCTTGAAAATGCCGGTCATGAACGTAAATTGCAATTAAATGATCTTGAAGAGTTAAGGAATGATTCATATGAGAATACGAAAATTCTTAAAGCTAAAACTAAGGCCTTTCATGATAGTCCAATTTCACGAAAAATATTTGAAGTTGGTCAAAAGGTTTTGCTTTATAATTCTCGTCTTCATTTATTTCCTGGAAAATTAAAATCCAAATGGAGTGGCCCATTCATTGTGAAACACGTTTACCCATATGGAGCTATTGACATTGAGAATCCTAGGGATGACGATGTATTTAAAGTAAATGGACAACGTCTGAAACCATTTTTGGAGTGTTCAAATTTTCAAGAAACTTTTTTCATGTCAAACCCAGTATACCATGATTAATGTAGTTTCTTTTCTTTTCTATTTAATATTTCTCTAATTTCCATTTTTCTTAGTTTTGCAGCATTTTTATCTTTTCTCTTTTTAATCTCACACCCCGGTAAAACAGCGAATAACGGTACTCCGTGACTTAAAGTAGGTTATTTCAGCTCCTAAAATCACTGATACCCTACAAACCAAAGCATGGAAGAAAATTTACAAACCACCGCAAATATTTTCCTTCTCTTCCCCAAAATGCTCTGACAAAAATTTACAAAGCACGCACAAAATGGTATTCCTAGTGACATCCATTGGGTAATTGAAGCAAAAGTTCGCTTGGCAGGTGAGTCATATGACTCTTTCATTTCTTACATGTCTGGTTTAGGGAAAAACACCTATGCTAAAAAAAGAAGAGCTAAATAATTAGGTGTTTGTTATAAGTGTGCACGCTGTACGTGCAACAGTCGTTGTCATTCTTTAGGAATGGTGTCTGAAAATCACAAAGATAAAATTCAATTCATTAGGGATGGCTTGAGTAAGGAGTCTTTGGATGATATATCATTGACTCTTGAGACGCATCCCAATTGAAATGTTCATCGAGAGATTTGCAAGTTACATACACAATTTCAAAAAGAAAGACAACAATACAGTCTCGGAAATCTGACTTTAAAAGACACTGTTTGCCAATTTATAAGAAAGTTGGATGGAAAGCCTATCCCCGACCCATATAGGGCGTTCAAGCCGTTACTGGACGTAAAACCAGAGGAAGATGTGAGCCACAATCACAACTACCAGTATATATTGTTTTAAATTATTTCTTTGATTTTCTTTATTTTAAAAAATTACTGTTTTGATTTACTTTTTGCCGACAGTATCTAACATTTTTTGTTCACGATCTATTTTCCTAATAATTTTCATTTTGCATGTATTAGTGCATTTATTACTCACCCTTTTCAGGATCTATAAATTCAGCTCGTCCCTTCTCTCTCTTCAACACATCTAGCTAAGAGAGATAACACAAATGAAGACAACTTCAAAACGACGATTCACTAATATCTGTGTGTTTTATGGAACTAGCTCCGGAACTAAACCAGAATTTGTTGAGGCTGTGAGAGAATTGGGTAGAGTTATGGCAAACAGAAACATTCACTTAGTATATGGCGGTGGCAATCTTGGATTGATGGGGTGTATTTCAAAAGTTGTACAAGAAGGTGGCAGTCAAGTTTTGGGGATCATTCCAAAACCCTTAACAGAGGACAACATCATCGAAAAATCAAATGGAGAAGAATGTATTCTCCCAGGTATGTCTGAAAGACTCACTGAAATGATCAATCATGCTGATGCTTTTATTGCTTTACCAGGTGGGCTAGGAACGTTGGAAGAAATATTCACAGTTGCGTCATGGGCAAACTTGAATATTCACCAAAAACCCATTGGGCTATTTAATGTTAATGGATTTTTCGATTTTCTTTTTGTATTTCTTGAAGATGCCAAAAGAAATGGGTTTATTTCAAAACCAGTAAGAGATATCTTCCTAACTGCAAGAAAAGCTGATGATTTAATTGACCAACTTTTAGCTTATGAACCAAAAATCGACCCTATTCTTTCCAAATTGAACTGGTCTGGTAACAATCATGGCAAAAAGCGCAGAGTAAACTTGGATCTTAATCTGTAATCTTTAGTCATAGCTGTAACTGTCAATTCCATACTAATCAGGTGATATCTTCTAAACTCTACTTCTCTTTCTTTAAACATTGGGGACAATGTCTTATTTTGGTTGGGGGGAGGGGATAGTTTACTAGATAATTTTTATGTTTCATTGATGTTTTTATTTTTAAAAACAAAAAACAAAATAATATTGTTTTTACTTCGTTGTTATTTTGTGTGTAAGAATATATATCCATATTTATACACAAAAACTAACAACAAAATTATTTTCTAAACCAATTTGAATTGTTGTTCAGAGGTGGCTGTGTAAGAAGTTTTCACTCCTGAGACGCATCTCAATATAATTCGTAACAAGTTATTTGTTGTTCCTTTCTTTTTGAATCATTTTAATTTGTGAATTCTCCAAAACATTGATGAAATTTGATCTTTATATGCTCATCTGACAGATATTATCAACAATATGGTAACATATGATCATGGGTGGTAGGTGAAAATTCTGTAATATTCAGTTCTCTAGTCTGTTTGAGGTAACACCTTAAGGCAATGAAATTTATGCTTAATAAAAAAACATCTGATCATGCTTTTATTTAGTAACCGGACATCTTGCCTCAGTAAGCAGTGATTGTTCGCGTCAAACGGTAGAGCTTGATTTAGTTAAAAAATGATAAAGCTTTTACTTAGTAACTAGATATCTTGCCTCAGTAAGCATTGATTGTTCGCGTAAAATAGTAAGACTTGAGTTTGTGTTTGAATAAGTTCATTTTCGTAGCCTTTTTAACTCGAGCAATTAAGTCCGTTGGGGTGTCTTAACACTTAGTGTCCTAAGGCCAACTGGTCTGGGAGTTACTGACACAAAGCTCTTTACTGTTGGAAAGCGATCGCGAGTGCGCAGTGGAAAATTAAAAATTATGATGCCGCTATCCCTTTGCCCAAGACCCATTTGTTTTGATTATTCTACAAGCCTAGGCATGTTACTATATATTCTAAGCATAAAAACTCATGAAACATGCAAATAACATAAACCTAAACATGCTAACTATCATAAGAACTCTAATTAAAATAAAGAAAGAAAAAGACTTACTTGAACCGAAGACTTCTCCAGTCCTCCCTCAAATCTACAAGCTTTTCTCCAACTCAGCAAGCTCTTCCATGTTCCAAAGAGCCACCCAAGTGTGTGGCCTCCAAAAGTGCACACACCAAAGCCAAAACTCAACGGAAAGACTACGCCTTGAGTGCACAGGTATTTTGCCCTTGGTGCTAGCCTAGGCAAATACCTCAAAACTTTTAACTCGAGGTTCCTCAAGTCAATTAGACTTAAGGATCCTCAAAATCAGTGGCTTACTCTTAAAATTTAGAGTTGCTCACTTATATAAACCCTAGATATGAAAGGTTTGGTGCAAAATTTGTGAAGAATTCTTTGGGTTTATATAGGTGCTCTAAAGACAACAAAATTAATTAAGAATCCGATGTGGGATAAATGTTAATTTAATTGTAGCCATTGGATCTTAATTTAGTGGTTTAAAGAGATTATAAAACCCTAATAAGAGTTTGGGTCGAATTGGAATTCAAAACAAATAACAAATATTTTTTTTTTTTACTATACACGTTTTTTTTATTTATTCCAATTCCCAAAGTGCCCCTATCATCATTCACCAATCCCTAAGCCACTATGGAACCTCATAAATTATCTGTTCAATAATTAAACACATTGAACCATTTATGAACAATTCCTACAGCAATCATATATGCTGTTAAATTTGTACTGTGCACTGTTAACCATTGATTTCGACTTTGTTGTGTGTGACCTTTTGGGTTCCCCTCAAGTTGGACATGAAATGAATCATGACAATTTAATCGAACATAAATTATCCTCCGATCAGATGGTCGTTCGATTTTAATGACCAAGGTTGACATCTAGCAACATGTCAAGACCCCCAAATGAGAAGGAAAGATATACCCATTCTGTATATGATTTACATATGATACGGTCTCTCGCCTCACTGTATCCCCACCGTTTGACCTAGGGTATGGAAAGTATCTACCCATATAGTCAAATGTATGATGTTGATAGTACCATGAAACATGCTAACCCAAGAATCTCACATGATTCTTCCGCTGCGGCCACAGTCTCAAGCACTGATCACACATATCAACCCGCGAACTGGAATACTACTCTTATAAGAAAATATTATTCGAGAGAGTGGCGATTCTTTGTTGTATCTTTACAAACTTCATGTGTTTCAACAAATGACCCAATCATACCCTTTTGACCGAATCTTTTGAAACCAGGGAAGGAGAATGTCAAAGTCATTTGATCCACACATAAGATTGTAAAGACCTCAAGTCTAAGGACTAGTCATACATCGTGACACCATTCTTTATCACGGGTGCACTTCCAGCTCCATGATGAACTTCTTTATCCAGACTGCTTCTTTAGCTGCCTCAGATGCTGCAATATACTCGGCTTCAATGGTGGACTCCGCTGTAGTTGGCTGCTTTGAGCTTTTCCAACTGACAGCACTGCCATTCAAAGTAAACAGATATCCTGTTTGTGATCTGCTGTCATCCCTATCGGTCTGAAAGCTCGCATCACAGTAACCAATGACTTTCATCTCAGAACAATCTCCGTATGTCAAAAACACATCCTTAGTTCTTCTCAGATACTTGAGGATTGTTTTGACAGTTGCCCAGTGTTGCTCACCAAGATTTGCCTAATACTTGCTCGTTATGCTAAGAGCATAAGAGACATCAGGTCTTGTACATAACATGTCGTATATAATCGATCCTATTGCTGAAGCATAATGGATCATACTCATACACTCTCTATCTGAAGGAGTATGTGGACATTACTACTTAGATAATTTGATTCCATGACAAGTAGGTAAATTACCTCATTTTGAATCTTTTCAAAACTTTATCTATGTACGTAGATTGAGAAAATCCTAACAACCTATTAGATTTATTACGGTAGATCTTAATGCCGAGGATGTAGGCTGCTTCTCCCAAATATTTCATGGAGAAATTCTGAGATAACCATTGGTTGGTGGCTTACATCATGGGAATATCATTCCCGATGATTAATATGTCATCGACATATAATTCAAGAAATACAACAGCACTCCCACTATTTTTCCTGTAAACACAAGGCTCTTCTATATTTTTGATGAAGTCAAATTCTTTGATTGTCTCATCAAATTGTATATTCCAACTTCTGGAGGCTTGCTTGAGTCCATAAATGGATCGTTTAAGTTTGTTTACTTTATTATGATCATCCTTAGATGAAAACCCCTCAGGTTGTGTCATATAGACTTCCTCTACGAGGTTCCCATTAAGGAAATCTGTTTTGACATCCATCTGCCAAATCTCATAATCGAAGTGTGCAGCTAGTGCCAGTAAAATTCGAATGGACTTTATCATTGCAACAGGCGAGAAGGTTTCGTCATAGTCAATTCCTTGGATTTGTCTATAACCTTTCGCCACCAACCTAGCCTTATAGGTTTGGATGTTGCCTTCTGCATCAATTTTACGCTTGTAAATCCACTTGCAGCCTATGGGTTTTATCCCTTCAGGTGCATCCACCAAGTCCCAGACTTGATTCTGATACATAGAGTCTATTTCGGATTTCATGGCCTCAAGCCACTTCACTGAATCAATGTCACGCATTGCTTCATCATAACTGGTGGGATCGTCATTATCAATGACCTGATCATGTTCCTCATCAATATGGAAACCATATCTTTCAGGCTCATATCTTTCCCTACCAGACCTTCTAAGTTCATAACCTTGTGGTTGTTCCGTCGTTGCCATTTTGAGGGGCTTGGGGTTTAGTTCTATGTTAGTTTGTTTTTCTCGTACCTTATCGAGGTCAAGTCTACTCCCACTATGTTTCTTGAGAAGGAATTTATTCTCTAGAAATTTAGCATTTCGTGAGACAAATGTTCTTTGTTCATTTGGGACGTAGAACACGTATGCTCTTGAGTTCAAGGCATATCCTACAAACTTACATTTAATTGCCCTATCATCCAATTTGTTAGTTTGTGTGAGCTTAACATATGCGTCACATCCCCAAACTCTTAGATAACTAAGACTATGACGTTTCCCATACCATAACTCATATGGTGTTTGACTAACAGTCTTGGAAGAAACTTGGTTTAGTAGTAGTTTTGCAATTTCTAAAGCAAGACCCCAAAATGAAAGAGGTAGATCCGTGTCTGGCATCATTGATCGGACCATATCTAATAATGCCTGATTTCTCCTTTCTGAGACCCCATTATGCTGTGGAGTTCCCGGACGAGTCCACTGGGAAACAATGCCATTTTCTCTCAAGTAATCTTGAAATTCGTCGCTTAAGTATTCACCACCTCGGTCAGACCTTAGTGACTTAATACTTTTATTAAGCTAGTTTTTCTACTTCAGCTTTGAAGACTTTGAATTTCTCAAAGGCTTCATATTTGTACCGCATAAGGTACACATACCCATATCGCGAGTGATCATCGATAAAGGTAATGAAGTAGGAGAATCCACCTCTAGCGGTGACTGACATTGGTCCGCATACATCAGAGTGTATGAGTTTTAATGTCTCCGCTGCACGATGTCTTTTACATTTGACGGGTAATTTGGTCATTTTACCAAGTAAACAAGACTCACAAGTTCTATAAGGTTCATATTTGAAGGGTCTGAAATACCCATCCTTATGTAGATTAGTTAATCTTGTTTCATTGATATGACCTAAGTGACTGTGCCATAGAAGTGATTCATTGAGATTATTCGAGTTAACCTTGTACATATTAGAGGTTGAACATTCTTTATTAGTTTGTAAGACATAGATACCATTATTCAAAATACCATCTCCATATTTTATTTCATTGAAATAAATAGAACATTCATTACAACTTATTAGGCATGAAAAGCCTTTATTACATAAAGAAGAAATTGAAATGATGTTCTTTACTAAAGAAGGTACATAAACACAATCTTCTAAGTCTAAAACTAAACCATTCGGCAAAACTAATGAATAAGTCCCCACGCACAATGCAGCCAATTTTGCTCCATTACCCATGCGTAAGTCAACCTCCCCATGACAGAGTCTTCTATTGTTTCTCAGGCCCTGCACATTGTCCCACAACTGATGTCAAGCACCCAAGTAGAAGGTTCAGAGTTTTGAGAATATAGTTCAATCATATACAACATACCTGAAGCATTGGGCTTCTTGGCCTCTTGGGCTTCCCTAGCTTCCTTGGCTTTCAAGGATCTGCAGTCTTTCTTCCAATGACCCTTCTTTCCACAAAAGAAACATTTCCTCTTTCCCTTTTTCTTCTCCACCTTACCATTAGGCTTTAGGTGATCTGGAGCCTTGGCCTTGCCCTTATTTTTCTTTGGGCCTCGTGGCTTCAGGTCCGTACCCGTAAGCATGACGGAGGTTTTAAGCTCCGGTTTCAAGTCTTTCTCTGCTTGCTTTATCAGATTGTGCAATTATGCTAAAGTAGCTTCTTTATTAGACAGATGAAACTGCATAATAAATATAGAGAAGTATTTTGGTAAGGACTGAAGAATTAGATCGTGACCTATCTCGTGATCCATGATGAACCCGAGGTTGGCCAATTTTTCAATGTGGCCAATCATCTTAAGCACATGTCCACTAACAGATCCTTCCTTATACCTTGTTTGGAATAAGGCACATGACACTTGGAATCTCACGGTATGAACGGAAGTTGCATATAACTCCTTCAAGTGAAAGATGATGGTTTGAGCATCCATATCTTCGTGAGCTTTTTGAAGTTCGTCCGACATAGAGCCAATCATTATGCAAACTGTTTGCTTATCATCATCGACGTGTTAATTCCAAGCATCAAATGTATTTTGGTCAGCATCTTCTGCGGGTTCAGGGGGAAATGGTTTTTTAAGAACATATAAAATCTTTTCTTGTCGTAAGATAATTTTAAGGTTTCTAAACCAGTCATTGTAGTTGTCCCCTTTGAGCTTATGCTCATCAAGGATGGAACGAAATGATACTTTGTTTGCCATCTGAATGTTTGTGAAACATTTTAACCCAAATGTTAAGAGAGAATGTTAAAATTAGGAATATGTTTTCATTAATGTTTAATAATAACATGGGCTTTTAATATTATGAAGTTGCTCCCACTCAATTATTTTAAAATTTTAAGCAAATCGCATCAACCCCAATATGATGGATTTCTTGTGGGCAAGGATCCCATTATCATCATTTCATAACTCCGACTAGGGCTGGTCGTTATAAAATACGATAATTAGGTAGGTTCCCAACCAATTTATGATATAAATCACAATTCTTTGATCATTGGGTTGGGCAATCAAACATGCCATAACTTATGCTAGTCCTTGTGGACACCCAATCTTTGCCACTAAGTTATAAGACCACGCCTAAGGGTCCTGCGTCTTATGACTCAGAAAAGTCAAACCATTATCAATAGTACGATTTAAGGACAAATTGGTATTGGTCAGTCTGGTAAAGCCTAGTCCTGCCAATACGGTTTAAGCCATTTGGGTTTATACTTTACAATGGGAGGCAAATTTTAGACTTAAATTATTATTGAGGATTTTAGAAAGTTTAAGTGAATAACTGTCAAATGGATTCCTCCATTGAAAATTCCCCAGAGGGTGGGTGGAGCGAACTCTCTTAAATACCCTTACCTCTTAGGCTCTTATTGCCTTGGTGACGGAATAAACAACAGATCCTCCAAATTAGTCCAACACTTTAAATATGCTTTAAGGTAAGCCTTGAGTAAATGATTATCTAGATGTCTTCACAGCTTTTCCTTTTGGCTATAAAAAGGTAGTGAGTGAAGGAAGACACCAAATCATTATCTAACTCTAGTAATACCTTTGGTTAAATTAACTTTAGTTTGGAAAGTTTTATTAACGCCTTGGTCCCACCCCACTTATATCTTTTATAATGTCTTTTATTATAAACAAGTGATTTATATCTATTAGCCTTAAAGGTAATAAATCTCTAAGTTCATCACGGAATAATTACTTAGCTAAGGGATAAGCAATACACTCTCTATTTCCTTAGAAAGTCTCTAGATACTTGCACCCTAAAATAATCATGCTAATTCTAATCATACATAGAATCATCAAGCATATGAGTTTTAATATGTTGGAATTATTTTAGGCATTAAATAACTTTGATTAATATTTAATTATGATATTGCATTTTATTTTAATCAAATATATTTACTATTCACGTTTTTTTACAGATGCGTGAACTTTAAATGTAATTTCACAATTCCAATCTTAACCAAATCATGCAAAACTTGTGCCTAAAATGAAGTTCAGGGTGTTAGCTTTCCAACGAGCTTTTACACACCCAATTTCGAGTTCAAATGAGAGAGAACTAATCAAAACAAAAACGGCGCTCTGATACTACTGTTAGGAAGCGGCCGCGAGTGCGCAGCGGAAAATTAAAAATTATGATGCCGCTATCCCTTTTCCCAAGACCCATTTGTTTTGATTATTCTACAAGCCTAGGCATGTTACTATATATTCTAAGCATAAAAACTCATAAAACATGCAAAGAACATAATCCTAAACATGCGAACTATCATAAGAACTCTAATTAAAATAAAGAAAGAAAAAGACTTACTTGAACCGAAGACTCCTCTAGTCCTCCCACCAATCTACAAGATTTTCTCCAACTCAGCAAGCTCTTCCATGTTCCAAAGATCCACCCAAGTGTGTGGCCTCCAAAGGTGCACACACCAAAGCCAAAACTCAACGGCAAGACTACGCCTTGAGTGCACGGGTATTTTGCCCTTGGTGCTAGCCTAGGTAAATACCCAAAACTTTTAACTCGAGGTTCCTCTAGTCAATTAGACTTAAGGATCCTCAAAATCAGTGGCTTACTCTTAAACTTTAGAGTTGCTCACTTATATAAACCCAAGATATGAAAGGTTTGGTGCAAAAATTTGTGAAGAATTCTTTAGGTTTATATAGGTGCTCCAAAGACAACAAAATTAATTAAGAATCTGATGTGGGATAAATGCTAATTAATCTTAGCCATTGGATCTTAATTTAGTGGTTTAATGAGATTATAAAACCCTAATAAGAGTTTGGGTCGAATTGGAATTCAAAACAAATAACAAATAATTTTTTTTTACTATTCACGTTTTTTTTTAATTCCAATTCCCAAAGTGCCCATATCGTCATTCACCAATCCCTAAGCCACTATGGAACCTCATAAATGATCTGTTCAATAATGAAACACATTGAACCATTTATGAACAATTCCTACAATAATCATATATGCTGTTAAATTTGTACTGTGCACTGTTAACCATTGATTTCGACTTTGTTGTGTGTGACATTTTGGGTTCCCCTCATGTTGGACATGAAATGAAACGTGATAATTTAATCGAACATAAATTATCCTCCGATCAGATGTTCGTTCGATTTCAATGACCAAGGTTGACATCTAGCAACATGCCAAGGCCCTCAAATGAGAAGGAAAGATATATACCATTCTGTATGCGATTTACATATGATACGGTCCCTCGCCTCACTGTATCCCCACCATTTGACCTAGGGTACGGAAAATGTCTACCCATATAGTCAAAGGTATGATGTTGATAGTGTCATGAATCTTGCTAACCTAAGAATCTCACATGATTCTTCCACTGCGGCCACAGTCTCAAGCACTGATCACACATATCAACCCGCGAACTGGAATACTACTCTTATAAGAAAATATTATCCGAGAGAGTGGCGATTCTCTGTTGTATCCTTACAAACTTCATGTGTTTCAACAAATGACCCAATCATACCCTTATGACCCGATATTTTGAACCGGGGAAGGAGAATGTCAAAGTCATTTGATCCACACATAAGATTGTAAAGACCTTAAGTCTAATGACTAGTCATACAATCGATACATGAAAGTTCTCACAGACACATGGGATAAACACTCCATGTGAAAACATTCGGCGGTCAGTTCGATGGACACGAGCAACTCATGCATCCATGTGATACACCAAGCGGACGGATCTCCGCTAGTAGCCTATGAGATCGGCTACCCCACTTAAGGGCGGATCATATCATCATGCTAGTCTCTCGGCTTTGTGAACGCCCAGATTATTCACAAAATTATGACTAGGAACGTTTAAGAGTAATGATTCTCATAAGGCGTGGAAGCCATCATCTTATTACTCCAAGAGCTTTATTACAGTGTTTGATGATTCATATAAATTATGTAAGACATGTATAATAAAGATTGCAATTTTATTAATTAATGAAAATATTACAAATACATGTACATATAGCCCATCCACAAGTTGGGTATAGGGCATATCCCTAACAATGACAAGGGTTAAAAAAAATCTTAAGGGAATCAGACATTTTGTTTAATATCTGAGATCCGAGCCATTAAGTCCGTAGGGGTGCCTTAACACCTAGTGCTCTAAAACCAACTGGTTTGAGAGTCACTGGCCCAAAGTTCGATATAAGGATCGAAGATATATTTATAAATAAACTTTCACTGCCAAAAGGTGTAAACTCTAACATAATTTTAGGATAAAAATATTACTCTCTTTTCAAAAAATAAATGTGGATATTGTGGGCACAATATATTAATTAATACCTTGTTTTATGAGTATATGGAAGAATGGTAAAAAGTACAGGAGAAGTCATTTATTTTATCATTTAGAAAGAAATAAAATAATTGTTAACTTAGATAAGAATTATGCTTTTAGATTTCGCTTAAATTACTAGGGACTAGTAATAAGTTGGTTGGGGGTATGATGAACACTAAAAAGTGCATATTTATTATACGATAAATCAATCATTTTACACTTGTAGTTTCACTAATCCCCTTAATTTTAGCACGATTGTGAAATAATATTTTAAGTTATGTTTTTTGTATTTTTTTGTGTTATTTTTGTTATTTGGTAGGTAAAATACTGCTCGAAAGCTCGATAGAAAAAGCCAGAATTGGAAAAGGGCAAAAATAGAAAAATAGATTCCGAGTCGCGACATGAAAATTTATGCGCATCGCGACATGCCTAATAAGACGAAGACACCACAGAACACTCTATTCTCTAGACACGTGTCCCCAACGTGGCATTCGCGTCGCGACGCGCCGACCAAAATTTTCCAATAAATTGAAGCCTCCGGCAGAAGAAATTTTCATGTTTTCTTTCCGAATTCCTCTATAGATTTTGGAAAGAGAGTGTCTTGTGTGTTTATTTATTTAAAGCTTTTCGTAAAGTCTTTTTCTTCAGTAATAAAATTACGAGTATGTTTAATTACAAAATGAGTAGCTAATTTCTTTTCGCTGGGGTAATGAGTGAAGTTTTTATAATGAAAACTTAGATAAATCTCGCCTACATTATAATAAATAAATTGTAATCTAAAGATTAAAAATTGATTTAGATCTAGATTAATTATTGATAAAATTGGTTATCGCCTATATGACTGGTTTTATATTGCTACCGCCTATATGGCTGGTTTTATCTTGCTACCACCTATATGGATGGTTTTATACGATTTTGGCATAATTGAGTGCTTTGGCAGAACTTGTTATAGACAAATGGTATCACGGCCTATATGGCTGGTTTTATATGGTATCACTGCCTTTATTGCTGGTTTTATGTTTTTGGCATACTTAGTACCTTGGCAGGACTAGTTATCGACAGAAATGACTACCGCCTTTATGGCAGGTTTTATATATTGGCATAATTAATTCCTGATATAAATTAATTGGGTAACAATGACAATTTATATATTATAATTAAGCGAGATTTCTAGATTTGAAATATTAAAAGTGGATCTCCCAACTCCACCATTTCATTTTATTACTACATTTTCACTTAAAAGTTTCCAATAACTCTAACAAATCAAACGTTTTTCTTTTCGCTCTACTTATCATTCTATTTAACTAAATCTATTCTCTGTGGATCAACCCCGGATTTACCAGGTTATTTTATTACTTCGACACTCTTATACTTGGGAGTAAAAGACCACTTTTTGAGCGTGTCACCCCTCAATCCCATTCATGTGTACAGCTACCTGACCTACGGCATCACTGGGATTAACCGCAATAGCATCAGCGCCCAATCTTTCTGCCTTACTACCAGACCTAGAATCCAAAACCGGAGAAGAAGATGGCAAATGGGCTGAGGTGGGTACATAAGGAATCAACCTTAACGCAGTGCGGCCCACAGAAGGGCGACGTGACCCCAACACCGGTGGACCAGAAGCAGCCATCGACGAAGAAGGAAAAATGATGAGGAAAAAGAAAATGAAATGAGAAAAGAGTGGGTAAAGGAAAACAACAAATCGTGAGGAAGCAAATTACAAAATGAAAATATTAGGCGAGAGTAAAAGAAACCAGATCTCACTCACGAAAAGAAAAAAAAAACGAGAGAGACGAGAGCATTTTTCTTTTTTCCTTATCGTTTTTCTAGTGTGAAAGCCTACCTTAGCAAGAAATTCTCCATGAAAGATATGAGTGAATCTTCATATATACTGTGTGTAAGGCTCTACCAAGATAGAGAAATGAAGCTTATAGGGTTGTCGCAATCCACGTACATAGATAATACGTTAGAAAAGAACGATTTTACTAGCAGTAAGACTGTAAATGTACCTTTTTGATACGACATACATCTTTCAAAGAAAGTAGCACCCCAAACAGAGGAATAGAGAGTTAGAATGTCTAACTTGTCATATGCTTCTTGTATTAGAAGCATTATGTATATGTTATACTATGTACAAGACCTGATATCAGTTTCGGCATTAGTGTGACTAGCCGATATCAATCTGATTCAGGTAATGATCATTAGACAGCTGTGAAACATATCCTAAAATATCTCAAGGGTAAAATGGATAAGTTTCTAATTTATGGAGAAAATGAGCTACAACTTAAGGGTTATACATACTTCGATTTTCAAGGAGAACCGGATGATAAAAAGTCTACATCTGGATACATATTTACCCTTAATGGCAGCGCAGTAAGTTGGAAATGTTCAAAGCAAGGCTCAACAGCTGATTCCACCACTGAGACGGAAGTTATAGCAGCTTCAGAAGTTGCTAAAGAAGCTGTTTGGATTACAAATTTTATCACAGAACTTTCCATTGTACCTAGTATTGTGGATCATATCCCACGGTACTGTGATAATATGGAAGCCATTTCGCATGCTAAAGAACCAAGGGCGTATTCCAAATCTAAACACGTCGAAAGGAAATATCATGTGATTAGAGAAATTAGCGAACAAAAAGACATAGTGGTCTTGAAGGTTCAAGGAAAAGACATAGTTATTCGGTAAAAATGTGGATGAGATAAGACTTTGGTACAATCTGGATTAGCACTAAACAAATGGGAGTTTGTTGAAGTTAGTGCTAGAAGTGTCAATCCGAATAATGTATTATATATATATATATATATTTTTATCAATAACATTATTTTCATTTCAATCTTATTAATGGTAATTATTATATCATAATGCATCTAAGTTTGATATATAAATATGTTAAGAATGTCACCGACTTTAAAATAGTCATGTAGTAATACTGGACACTGGGTGGTCCGACATTGTGATAATATTACTATTATAAACTATTCTTAAAGTAAATATTCCTAGTCATTGGTTTTGGAATATGGTCGAATTCCTATAATCTAGAAGACTAGTACATGTCATATATTATAATTGGAGTTTCAATGGTCTAACCCAAGGGACTATAAGCAAGGGAAGCTCATATAGATATGTGAGTATTTGTTGGAGCGAATATTGAATGACTCATAGGTGATTCCTAAGAAATAGAAGTACACACCACCATCAATAGGAATCTCATCGAGTCAAGTAGCATATGTGATCTTTTGACTATATTATAGCATTGACTTTGTGTGTGATCCTCCACACTTTGATGTCATGTATGTCAGAGACCTTTCATGGTCTGACCGCTAGATGTTCATTGGGTATGGACCGATGCACTCGTTAATTAAGTGTGTATCAAGATAGGATCATTCAGCCTGTATGTGTACCATAAAGGGTTAAGATATCCATGTGAGTAAGTCACGATTCTTAAGACTTTGGCCAAAGCCGATCATCTAGGGTTGATCACATATATTAGAAATAGTGTCCTGATTAGTTGTAAAGAATCGTGGATATGTCGACAATATGATATATGTGTCTTGGAAACTTGACAGTGTAATTTATATTTCCTAAGCACAACTCGGATAGCCTACGATGAAAGAATTATTAAACATATGTAATGACTTCGATTTGTATAGTTCAGAAAGATCGTTCGTGTTCTTTGTGAATTTCGGAGGTGGCCGAATTGCGTACATTTAAGCTAGGCTTATATGACGAACGTGTATGGACTTAGAGAGTCCCACAATATGAAGTGTATTCATTGAGCACTTGGGTAGCCGATAATATTTGATAATAAATAATATTTGATACTATAATTATCAATCAAAGTAATTAAATGTTATTGGATAACATTAATTATTTATTTGACCCATTAGATTAATCTAAAATCACACAAGGGTTTTATTATAAATTCATAAATATCTCTACCATTTGAGGATATTTTGGTGATTACAAAAATATGTAATAACATGTGTATATAGCTTGATTTAATATGATTAAATCAAAGTGGTAGATAATTAACTAATCAATTAGTTAAACTTTATCTAGATTTAATTAGATTAAATCAATGCGGTAGACAAAGGTGATCAGTCACACCTGATTATGCATATTTGGACAAATTTGATTAAGTCCACCTAAAAATTAGTTATAACTTTTATTAATTAAAAATTTCATAAACTTGGCTATAAAAGGCAAGCTTGAGCAAGTTTTTGTTTAAGCAAACATAAGACAAAACATAAGAAAAATTAGCCTAAAGAAGTGATTAAAGAGGCTTTGGAAGTTCTCTACATTTTTCAATAAGAAGAACAAGATTAGATCTTTGGTTCAAGCTTATTAGATAAATTTGATCTTCTTTAATAAGCTACGTTTTTGTATTTGATACATAATAATATAGCTTGAAGTTGAAATTAGGTTAATAAATTGTGTATGGATGCTTTGGAAGCATAAATACAATATGCTTGTGATTGGGTCAAATATGTTCATGTTGGACATGAAACATAAAATTAGAGTTTGAAACTCTAGATAAAAGTTTGGAGCTATGACTACCATTCTACACTCACTTGATCACATTTAAGTGACCTAGAATTGTTCATGAGTCACTTCATTGTGAGATTCTAATTTGGCTTATATTTTTTTTGTTTGGATAAAGTAAGTATATTAACCAAAACAAAACTATACAAGAGCAAAGTGGCATACCCCAGACAACTAGAGAGGACATGCCCTCCTAGAAGAAAACCCGCAAGGCTACAAGCAAAATAAGATCATAAGAAGATGTCATCGGGCAAGTGCCAGGAGAGGTGAAGCCATTTATTGTCATAAGTGTTGGGGTTTTGGGCGATGGGGCTGTTGGAAAATTATGACCCATAGCGTCACTATTTGTAAAAGACATTGTGGTTTTTCTACAAATTAACTATGTGACAATGGAAATTTCTATTTTATCATTTTGTAATTAGATTACTTGTATATATATAAATGATAAAAGTCCTTATGATTAGTTCCGGATTATAAGATATGAGACGATATCAATCCACAGAGGTTTAATCATTAAATATCCCCAGTCGTAGTATTGTCGAGACTGGACATCGATAATGCGGACTAAACTAGTATTGCACTTGTGCGCGTTGTGGAAGCATAACGGCATAGTTCTCATATATTTAAGTATTAGATACTTATACAAGTGTGATAGGAGGTTGTGTTTACCGATGGTACGGGAACAGCTTCGCTCTGGATAGACCCCGTGGAATCCAATTGGTAGTATGACTATGTGTCTATGGGAATCCGCATCAGGGTAGGTGTATTTGGTCTTAACCTGAGACTTGCATCGCTAATACTTGCGATAATCAATACGCTTTGGTTTTGGTCGTCCGGGACTTTAACAGGTTATGTGTACGCCTCTTCTGGGTTTATTGAGAATCGTAGTGTATTGGGTGTGATGTCAAGACGGAAGTATCACTTCATTCATATGGAGATGATGATCACGCAGGGATACAGAATTGGTTCTCTACTATGTTGCAACTACCGGGATAATATGACAAGGTCATGATTATCCGATTATAGAGACTAGTTGCTTGTGATCCGATATATGCTTCGTACGGGGCAGACACTATTCCAGCCTCAGGACTTCCATGTGACATCAGATAGTGGATCGCAATACGCAATACTACGTATACTACGCCTGACAAAGATTATATATTCCTTAAAGAATATTTCTGGAGAATTGGGTAGGCACGTCGCTTTGCTAGAAGCCAACCATGTCTTATAAATCGGTAAAAACGTGGAATCGGGTACGCACGTGTTCGGAAAGTCCGACGACCGGATTTACTGCCAACATATATAGGGATCTCATGGGTCGCTTCCCGAAGATTCACCGATGACATATGACTCGAACAGAATTAATCTGAGATTAATTATTAGAGAGAGAATTTAATATGGGATTAATTACGGCGAAAATTTATCTAGGATAAAATTCGAATAGAAGAGAGAGAACGATTAATTTAGAATTAATCGATAAAATAATATATTCGATATATTAAATGAAATTAGATTTCATTACAGAATTAAAATTAGATTTTAATTCGGGCGAACGAATTAATTTATAATTAATTCACGAGCGACTTTAATAGTAATTTGGTTAGGCATAATTATTTAATTAAATTTGATTTAATTAAGTCGCAACGGAAAATTCGTTAATTCGGAATTAACGAACCCGAGCCCAGAATGTGTTTGCGGGCCCACTCGGATTTTGAATCAAGTGGGGCCCACCACAAGTCACATCACTTGTCACTTTACTTACCTTTATGGTGATGGAAGTTAATATTAGTTGATGGTAACTTGTAATACACATTTCATTATTTTATTTGATAGGTTGAGTGGCATTTACCAAATGTTGTATTTGGTATATGACTTTTATTTTTGGAAAATAATTACACTTAACACTTCACATTTATCATCATTCTCTTCTCTCTCACTTGGGCGTGACCATCTCTCTCTCTTTTACACTCCCATTGTCGAGAGTTACAAGAAGAATAAGGGGAATTTTTGTTGAAAAAATCTCCATTGCTAGCACATCAAAGAGTCATCCAATGTGATAGGGAAACCATTCCCAAGAGTTTGGAATTCATTCATCAAGCTTGGAGCTCAACATACAATCAAAGGAGAGCTTGGAGCAACTTCAAAAGAGGCAAATTTTTGTTGTCTACACATCCTACCTAGACGATCAATGTAAGTTATTCCGCAAACTTCGTTGAGTATTCACACATCTTTTATGCTTTAATGATCTTGGATTTGTTCTTAGAGAACCCAACAATGGTATCAGAGCCTATTTAAGCATGAAATGAACTTAGGATTTATATACTTTATTTTGGGGATTTTGTGATTTGAGCATGATATCTTCAAATTGATGGTTTGGTTAAGCTTGGATGATGTTAAATTAGATTTAAGCATCTTAAAATTTGAGAAAATAAATTGCATTAATTTTCCCTAATTTTGCTTGCCATGGCCGAATGTAATGAACCCCAAGCTCATGGTGATTTTGATTTTTTAAGACTATTGGATGTGTTTAAAAAGCATGAGATATATTGATTTGTGATTTAATTGGATTGAAATCAAAATTGGTTAATTTTATGCATGAAAACCGTGAGTTGTGGAACATGTTAATGACTTGATTTTGTTTCAATAATGTTGGACATGTATTGAAAATGATAAAACATGATTAATTATGTAAATTGGTATTTTGGAAATATTAATTTGAATAATTAATTATGGCTATACACTTTAATTAAATAAATTGTGATATTTGGAATATTAGAATTTAATTAATTAGGCTTAATTTGGAATTGGGCTAATATAGTTATATTTGGGCCTAATGGGCTTGGTTGGGCCAAGTTGGTTTAGGACAATTGGATTGGATCCAAATTGGGCCTAAAACCATTCCGTTAAGTCCAAATATAATAAATGGGCCTTTTAAATTTAATTGGGCCTAATGGGCTGAAATTAATTTTATGGCAAATATGGTGATTCCTTAATTGGGCCTTGGCATTTGGGTTTGACCCATATTGGCCAAAGCCCATGCCTTAAGAAATTAATTGAAAGCCCATTGGACTTTAATTAAATTAACATTGGATGTTAATTGGGCTTTGAGACCCATTAAGATTAGATTTAGAATCTAAGTCGTAAAGGCACATTAAAAGTGTAATTATTTAATTTGTAATTAAATAAGAATTAGTATTGAATACAAATTAAATTGGATTTAAAATTCTAGTTCGATATAATTAAAGAATACGCACTTTGAGTACTTATTCTTAAAACGAGTTGGACTCGCGCAAATCAAATCGTTGTTTGAACATTGGATGATCACTTAATTCAAAGATTAATTAATTGGATTAGATTGATTGAATAACATGTTTTGTGTGAGTACATGGATGTATTGTTTGAATAATGTATATCGGATGGATATTAGATGGGTGAGGGCAATTTTGGAAATTTTTATAATAAATTTAGAATTTATTAAATTGGACCTGCGTGTCCAGCCTTTATCTCTTGACTCTTTGTAATTCTCTTCTCACCAATTCCCCTAAATGTAATGAGGTTTCTTTATTGTATTATGTAATTGGGTAGAAGTTAGAATAATGCTAGTCGGGGAGAGGAAATAGAGTGATTTGTTCTAGGAACAATTTGTGAGATATCCATCCTCATATCATTATTTTATTTATCGCGCCTTATTATTCTTTTAGAATGCATGCTTAAGGGTGTATGATGAGACCTAATCAAAGATAATTAATTGGTTGCCAATTACGCGAAAAACCCTCAACAAAATATTAAGCGATTTCCTTCCATTGAGTGATTTATTCTCAAGATCCAAGATTGGCATTGGTTTGTTGGCCAAAGTCAAGACCTTTGTCCATCGCGGATGTGTTTGAATAATGAAAGCTTTGTTCTATATCGCATGTCTTGGGCAAGTTGTGATTTGTTGGCCAAAGTCAATATCACTTCTTGTTCATCGACATGGATTACGAAGTTTTCCAAAGTCAATGGGTCCCGCTTAACTGGAATCATTAAGCTTGTTGAGTCAAAGCCAAGGCTTAGTTGATTCAGAGGAAAATGTTAGGAAAATATATTGGATATATTGGCATATACATTGAATATATGTTTCGGACTTGGAGGTCCACTTACCGGATCTAGGAATTGGATGAGATCCAATTGATCTTAGAGATCTACCTAGTTAAATATCATACAACTTGTTGGCCAAAGTCAAGATTGTGTGTTATTTAACGGGATCCTAGCCCACTAGGAAACTAGGTTTCCCGAGTACTCAACAGAGGGTTAGAGGCTCGCCGAAAAATAGTGGGAGGCTAGTATTGAATTTATAATTTTGTTCAAATACTTGCCAAATACGCGCTTTCAAATTATTTCGTCATTTTAAATATTTATTAGTTGGACTAATATTATATTATTTTTCTTGTAACAGTTGGATTGTACCAAAAAAAATCGTTAATTGAATAGTTAGACTATTGCAATTAAGATGACTAGAAAAATCGAGGTTAGAGACATTATCATGGGTGAAAATGTCTTTAATGGTGAGAACTTTCCTGATTGGGATATGAACCTCAGGATTGTCCTGAGGGCTGAGAGGATGCTCTATACGATAGAGAGACCTCTCGGGCCTAAACCCGGAAATGAGCAGCCGCTTGAGCTTGAGCTTTGGAAGACTCATATCGATGACAACTCAACTGCTCAATCTGTCATGCTCGCTGCAATGACCCCTCAATTTCGTCGCCAAAACAAGGGATTGGATCCCTATACTATGATGGAAAAATTGAAGGACCTTCATCGATCTAACCTTAGATCGCAAAGGTATGAATTGAAGAAGAAGCTCTTTCGCTCTCGAATGTCAGAGGGTACATCTGTTGAGCACCATGTGTCACAGATGATTGCTGACATTGAACAGCTGGGTCAGCTAGGCATAACCTTTGAGGCTGAGACTTTTATAGATTTGATCTTGCAGTCTCTTACTGACAGCGGGTTCATCATGAACTATAATATGATGAACCAAGACCATACTCTTGGAGAGTTGATGGCAATGTTGCGTGAAGCAGAAAAAGAGCTTTTGAAGGGCAAAAAGCGCGAGATGCACTTCACTTCAACATCTCAGTCTCCCAAGGCTTGGCCGAAGGCTACTGGAGGTGTAAAGAAGAAGAAGAAGAAGAAGGGCAAGGCCAAATCGTCAAAGTCTTCTGGGAAGGCAAAAGACAAATCTCAAGATGTATGCCTGCAGTGTGGCAAACGGGGTCACTGGAAGCGTGACTGCCGTGAGTACAAGGCGCACATGAAGGAAATCAAAGCGGGCAAGGCACCGGCTTCAGGTATGTTTGTTATAGAAATAAACATGTCTACTTCTAGTTTTAAAAATTGGATTTTTGATTCTGGTTGTAGTACTCATATATGTACTGATGTAAGGATCTGCAGATTAGCAGGAGACCGGCCTCAGGGGAGATTGATCTAAACGGGACCATAGTCGCTGTTTTGGCTGTAGGGACTTATATTTTGGAACTGCCCTCGGGGAATGTACTAAACTTATCAGACTGTTATTATGTACCTAGTTTGACTAGGATATTATATATGTATCTTTATTAGCCCAATGTGGGTATACTTTTGTATTTAGAAACACTGGGTGTTTTATGTATAAAAATGATATGGAGATATGCAGTGCTGATGTGAATAATGGTCTTTATATTTTGAATATAAATCAATCTCAAACATATAATGTAACAAACAAGAGGCTTAAATTAAGTAACAAAGATGAAACTTATATGTGGCATTTTCGTCTGGGACACATTAACAAGACTCGCATATCCACAAATTCGAAGAGTGGGTACTTGGACGGATTTGATCCAAATTCACATGACGTCTGCGAATCTTGTTTACTAGGCAAAATGCCTAAAACACATTTTAGCGGTAAAGGTGAACGTGCCACCGAACTGTTAGCCCTCATTCATAATGACGCATGTGGGCCCATGTCTAGCCAGGCTAGAGGTGGATATGAATACTTTGTAACCTTTATGGATGATGCATCATGTTATGGTTATGTGTATCTTATGAGAAACAAGTCGGAAACCAATGAGAAATTCAAAGAGTTTCGACACGAAATAGAAAAACAGACAGGGAAAAGTATTAAAACATTACGGTCGGACCATGGTGGAGAATACTTGAGCAATGAGTTTCTCGATTACTTGAAAGAGTATGGTATTCTTTCACTGTGGACTCCTCCCGGAACACCGTAATTAAACGGTGTGTCTGAACGGAGAAACCGAACTTTGTTGGATATGGTAAGGTCGATGATGAGTCGCACAAAGCTACATATTTCCTTATTGGGATATGTATTGAACAGTACAATACTTATTTTGAATAAGGTTCTGTCAAAGTCTATTCAGCAGACTCCGTATGAAATATGGACAGGAAAGAAACCGGGTTTCTCATTCCTGAAGATTTGGGGTTGCTGGGCATACGTTAAATGTTTGGATGGTACCAAACTTGAACCCAAATCGGGTAAGTGTCTATTTGTAGGTTATCCTAGGGAAACCAAAGGATATTACTTCTACAACCCACAAGAGAACAAAGTATTTGTTGCTCTACATGCGGTTTTCATTGAGAAGGAATTCCTAAATGTAGTGGTAAGTGGGAGGAAAGTAGAACTCGATGAAAATCGGAGTGATACTGTTCATGGCATCGATTCCTTAATGGAACATGAACAGTTCATCAGGGATGAGACTGTACCACAATCTTCGAATACACAAGAACTGCGTAGATCAGAGAGAGTCAGAAAATAACCTGAGAGGTATGGGTTTCTGATCTCACCTCATGTGGATATTAATCTTATTAAGGAAGATGAACCGGCTACATATGAGGAAGCGATCCAAGGTATCGACTCCGATTTATGGCAAGATTCCATGAAATCCGAAATGGATTCCATGTACACCAACCAAGTTTGGACAATGGTTGATGCACCAGAAGGCGTAAAGCCTATTGGTTGCAAATAGGTCTTCAAGAAGAAGACCGACATGGATGGCAACATACAAACGTACAAAGCTAGGCTTATAGCGAAAGGGTATCGTCAACGACATGGTGTCGATACGATGATGAAACTTTTTCACCAGTTGCCATGATTAAATCCATTCGGATAATGCTTGCTATTGCTGCATATTTCGATTACGAGATATGGCAGATGGACGTCAAAACCGCTTTCCTTAATGGAAACCTTTTGGAGGATGTTTATATGCAACAGTCTGACAGTTTTGTCGTACCAAAACATGCAGACAAGGTTTGCAAGTTAAATCGATCCATTTATGGATTGAAGCAAGCATCATGTTCTTTGAACCAATGTTTTGATGAGATCATAAAAGAATATGATTTCATTCAAAACGATGATGATCCTTGTAAGAAGGTTAGTGGGAGCGCACTGACATTCATTGTTCTTTACTTTGATGATGTATTACTTATTGGCAATGAAATTCTCATGCTACAATCGGTGAAAGCTTGGCTTTCATTAAAATTCTCCATGAATGATCTGGGAGAAGCAACCTTTATTCTGGGAATAAAGATCTACCGGGATAGATCTAGAAAGCTACTTGGACTCTCCCAAAGTACGTACATTGACAAAGTATTGAAGAGATTCAACATGGAACAGTCTAAGAGGGGACTATTGCCAGTGGCATATGGTGTTACTCTATCTAAGGACATGTGTCCTAAAACTCAAGATGAGAGAGACAACATGAGTCGGATCTCGTTCGCTTCGGCAGTCGGATCGATCATGTATGCCATGATATGTACGCGACCTGATGTCTCCTATGCTTTGAGCATGTGTAGTCGCTATCAGGCCGATCCAGGTGATGGTCACTGGGTTGCGGTTAAGAACATCATTAAGTATCTTAGACGAACTAGGGATGCGTTCTTAATCTATGGAGATGGAGAACTTGAGGTAATTGGGTTTACTGATGCAAGTTTCCAAATCGATAAAGACGACTGTAAGTCACAATCTGGGTACATATTTTGTTTGAACAACAGAGCAGTAAGTTGTAAATCTTCCAAGCAAGAGACTGTTGCCGATTCAACAACAGAAGCAGAATATATTGCTGCAGCTGAAGCAGAAAAAGAGGCAGTTTGGATCCGTAAATTCCTAATTGGATTAGGAGTAGTTCTGTTAGTAGTTCAGCCCGTTCCATTATATTATGACAATAACGGGGCTATAGCGCAGGCTTAGGAACCACGGTCTCATCAACGATCCAAACATGTTCTTCGATGTTTCCATCTGATTCATGAGATCATATATCGTGGCGATGTGAAGATCGAGAAGGTCGCATCAGATGACAACATTGCAGATCCGCTGCGAAAGCTATTCCTCAGCAAAAGTTTGAGCGACATGTACATAGTTCATGTGTTAGATACTTGAGTGACTGGCTATAGGCCAAGTGGGAGATTGTTGGACAATTATGACCCATAGTGTCACTATTTGTAAAAGACATTGTGATTTTTCTACAAATTAACTATGTGACAATGGAAATTACTATTTTATCATTTTGTAATTAGATTACTTGTAAATATATAAATGATAAAAGTTCTTAGGATTAGTTCCGGATTATAAGATATGAGACGATATCAATCCACAAAGGTTTAATCATTAAATATCCCTAGTCGTAGTATTGTCGAGACTGGACATCGATAATGTGGAATAGACTAGTATTGCACTTGTGCACGTTGTGGGAGCATAAAAGCATAGTTCTAATATATTTAAGTATTGAATACTTATGCAAGTGTGATAGGAGGTTGTGTTTACCGATGATACGGGAACAGCTTCGCTCTGGATAGACCCCGCAGAATCCCATTGGTAGTATGACTATGTGTCTATGGGAATCTGCATCAGGGTAGGTGTATTTGGTCTTAACCTGAGACTTGCATCGCTAATACTTGCGACAATCAATACGCTTTGGTTTTGATCATCCGGGACTTTAACAGGTTCTGTGTACGCCTCTTCTGGGTTTATTGAGAATCGTAGTGTATTGGGTGTGATGTCAAGACGGAAGTATCACTTCAGTCATATGGAGATGATGATCACGCAGGGATACAGAACTGATTCTCTATTATGTTGCAACTATCAGGATAATATGACAAGGTCATGATTATCCGATTATAGAGACTAGTTGTTCTTTGATCCGATATATGCTTCGTACGGGGCAGACACTATTCCAGCCCCAGCCTTGCATGTGACATCAGATAGTGGATCGCAATACGCAATACTACGTATACTACGCCTGACAAAGATTATATATTCCTTAAAGAATATTTCTGGAGAATTAGGTAGGCACGACGCTTTGTTAGAAACCAACCATGTCTTGTAAATCGGTAAGAATTTGGTACCGGGTACGCACATGTTCGGATAGTCCGACGACCGGATTTACTACCAACATATCTAGGGATCTCATGGGTCGCTTCCCGAAGATTCACCGATGACGTATGACTCGAACATAATTAATCTGGGATTAATTATTAGAGAGAGAAAATTAATCTGAGATTAATTACGATGAAAATTTATCTGGGATAAAATTCGAATAGAAGAGAGAGAACTATTAATTTAGAATTAATCGATAAAATAATATATTCGATATATTAAATGAAATTAGATTTCATAACGGAATTAAAATTGGATTTTAATTCGGGCGAACGAATTAATTTAGAATTAATTCACGAGCGACTTAATAGTAATTTTGTTAAGCATTTTTATTAATTAAATTTGATTTAATTAAGTCGCAACGGAAAATTCGTTAATTCGGAATTAACGAACCCGAGCCCGGAATTTGTTTGCGGGCCCACTCGGATTTTGAATCAAGTGGTGCCCACTACAAGTCACATCACTTGTCACTTTACTTACCTTTATGGTGATGGAAGTAGTTAGTATTAGTTTATGGTAACTTGTAATACACATTTCATTATTTTATTTGATAGGTTGAGCGACATTTACCAAATGTTGTATTGGTATATGACTTTATTTTTGGAAAATAATTACACTTAACACTTCACATTTTTATCACTCTCTCTCTCTCACTTGGGCGTGACCATCTCCTCCTTTTACACTCCCATTGCCGAGAGTTACAAGTAGACAAGGGGAATTTTTGTTGCAAAAATCTCCATTTCTAGCCACATCAAAGATCATCCAATGTGATAGGGAAACCATTCCCAAGAGTTTGGAATTCATTCCTCAAGTTTGGAGCTCAACATACAATCAAAGGAGAGCTTGGAGCAACTTCAAAGGAGCAATTTTTTGTTGTCTACACATCCTACTAGCCGATCAATGTAAGTTATTCCGCAAACTTCGTTGAGTATTCACACATCTTTTATGCTTTAATGATCTTGGATTTGTTCTTAGAGAACCCAACAGGGGCGCAGCGGAAGCGCGGGTTGGGTGAATTCGTATTTTAAAATTTTTTCAAAATACCGAATAAATTATTCAATATATAATATGAATAATTTATTCATATTTCACCTAAACCTATTTATTCAATATCAAATATTGACATAAATAATGTTGAAAACTCGCGAAACTTTTACGGAAATCGATTTTCCGCAAAATGACGCAAAATATGTTTTTGACCGAACCGACTACCCGACACTTATGAAAACTGCACAAGTCAGCTCCAATAGTGTCGGGACAGTTCATGAGCTGCCCGAACAGTGACGAATTCGCTGTTTGGATAGTCGTCACCCGGTTGACTCAAAAGTCACCCGGTAACATCGTTTTTGGCCGTTTTCGCTTATTTCAAGTCGGAAATACTTTCCAGCAATTGTGCCAACTCCCAAAACATATCCAAAACATTCTAAAGACAACAATTTCATCAAAAAATCAGATTTATTTCCAGTTCATAACAGAAAACGAAATTGGCCAAAAATTCATGCTTTAATCCAATTTTCACCAACATTAATCTAATTAATCCATCACCAAATGAGTCCCACCATATATGAACAAGTCTAGAAAAATTCTAGGTATAATAAGAGTGGCTATCACACTCTAGAATAACAACAAAGTTATCCTACAACAATTGATTAAATTTGAAATTAATTACACTAATTACTTTCAAATCTACACTTCACACATGCTTAAACTTTCAATTCCAACCACCAAGCACAAAAACCCCAAATTTTATGGAAAAGAAGAAACCCTAGATATCATTATATCATCAAGAAACAAGAAAAATAATTTTCCAAGCTAAGGGATTTTAGTATTACCTTTAATGCTATTTGTTTTTCTTAGCTTGTTTCTTGATTTATTTCTTCTTTCTCCATGGATTCATGAAATAAATTTTGGGAACCCATTTTACTTTGAGTTTCGGCAGTGGTGGGTTATGGAATTAAGAAGAAAACAATTTTTTCTACTTTAAATATGTAAAATGGCGTGAAAGAGAGGGGGGTATTTGGTCATTTCATTTTAATTTGGTCAACTACCAAACCAAAGAAAGAAAATCAATTTCTTTTCAATATTAATTAAAATAAAACACTTGGTAAATAGTCATGACACATGGCACAATATTTATCACATATTACTTTTAATATACTTTAAATAAAAGTGCAACTATTACACATTTAAATCAAATAATAAAAGTCAAACAATTATTATTTAATTTACATGTGTCATCAAATAATTTACCAAATAATATGTATCTAATCTAATTATGTATCAAATACAAATACATATTAGAACGACCAAAATTACCCCCGGCATTTGAAAATTCATTTACCAATTAAACGATTCGAATTAACTAATTTAATCCGATAAAATATTATGAATAATCAGTATTATTCATAACGTGTTGCCCAAGTGCTCAACGAGTACACTTGATATTGTAGGACTCTTTAAGTTTAGGTTTATCCATCACGAAATCTAATTTTGTGTTCGTAATCCACCCACTCATGGATTATGACGACCATAGATAATCTCGCTAAACTATACAAGCCGAGGTCATAACATACATATAATCCCTCCATCACAGGCCATCCGTATTATACTTGGGATATATATGAGAACATCAAATCCGTTCGGTATAATACAGTCGACTTTCAATTTACGATCTCTAAATAACACTCGGAACTGATTTCCAAAGTTATACCAAAACCATGGATTTACTAGATCGCAAACACGTGCTGGATGTCTATGTCAGGTACACAGGACTGACGGATCTTATCTTCATACGCACAGGATATCATGACCATCAGTCCACACCCAACGAACAGACGGAGGTCTGATCATGACTAGATCATTGACGTGACTGCCATCAAAGTGTGGAGGAAAACTCATATATCCACAGTGGTATCTCAAGTCGAAGGACCACTATGCTCGCTCAACTCGAGAAGGTTCATATTGACGTTGGTGTACCATCTATTAGGAAACCTTCAGTGAGTCATTCAGTGTCTTATCAAATAAATACCTACATATCTATACGAGTCTCCCGAGACTCATGGTTCACTAGGATAAACCATCGGACCAAGTCACGATATACGACATGTACTGGTCTCAACGGATTTTACTAACTGACCCGTGTTAGCAAATCTTGACCAGGAACTTTATTTCAGGATATACAACTAATAGTGCACTTCCCAATGTCAATTACAAACAACTTTGTAACTGCGCACTATACTATAAATCCTAGGGTCTTTGTCTAATATACACGTATCACTGAACCAGATTCAGTTCCGATCTAATCGTAATCAGATATCTAATCGCAATTAGATCAAATAAGCGTATAAAAGACAATGGTGCTACTGTTAAATTAGTAATATTATGAAAAATATAATTGCTTGTATTTATGAATCAGACATAAATACGATCCGGATTGGCACTCTGAGCACCAACCCTAACAATAAGATGGTTTCACCTTCCGCAATAAGCTAGCACGAGTCTGAACAGTAAAAACAATATCACTAAGAAGAACAAAAACAAAGCGAGGAGGCCCATCATGGGTGCGGGCATTCCTCTCCCTCCAGATATGGTAAACTGACGCAGCAAATGACAACCGAACAAGAAGATGACGCAAAGAGTCATCGGTAAACTGATACATCCACTCAACAGTCTGAAGCCAATCTCGATATCTCCAATCTAACCCACACATAGCTAGCACAGTCGACCAGACGTTGAAGAGAAATTGAATTGGAAGAAAAGGTGATTAATATCCTCACCTGAGCAACCACAAAGTTTTCAGACTTCGATTTTTCCCAAATTTTTTCTTATGTACTCGTAAAGGAATATAGTGTTCCATTAAATTATTTAAAAATATACCCATGCTCTATATTCAAAGGTTAGACCCATTTCCGCTACGTAGGGCACGTATCTGAACCTAGAGGTTCTACAACCGCCCCAACGATGATATGTTTACTCCACGACGCTCGTACTATGTTTTATTGGTTTTATGTTTTTGAAATCGTTGTGGTGCTTATATATGATCTTATCCAACTACAGTGGACCGACCTATTACCCTTTGTCGGCATGGTCTTGCTCTCGTACAATGTCCGATCAGTGTGTGCGACTCAGACATTGGATGCTTGATTTGTTTTATGTTGTATTTTGGATAATCTCGTTTTGTTGTTTTCTTTGAAAAAAAAAAGAAAATGTTTTAAGAAAATTAAATTATTTTCGACAAAATGAGCTAACGTGGTTACTTTATGTTTTTCGTTTTTGTTGATGGATGAGATTGACTGTATAAAATTGTGTTTATAATGTGTGTGTGAATTGTTGGTCGGTGAGTTAGTACTGTGTCATAGAATATAAGTTAGAGAGTCCGTTCGAACATCATTCATCTTATACCTATTCTAAAATAGATAGTGAGTTTCGTCCGTACGAGCATTATATGTCTGGTCCAGTACTTATGTTTGTTTATGACTCATTTATGTATTTTTTGCACATTCTGATTTAAATTTCGATATTTGATAATTATTAATCTCTGAAAGTTCTATACGTTTCTGTTGTTGGCTATACAATGTTCTAAAAGCCTGAAATGACTTAAGATTTTAGATATGTGCATGTATGTATTTTTCGGAGGTTTGTACGTGGAAGGTATACATGAAAATTCTAGTGTTTGAAATGCCATTTATGTATGTATAAGTATAAGTAAGCTCTTTAACATTATATGTGTATGATTGTTATTTGGAGGATTTGAGAATCTGTATAAGCTACTTTTCTGAATTTGAATATATTTATATGTAATTTGGATTTCGAACATTGGAAGGATGTTTCGTATAAAGATTAGTATGTAAGTTAATAATAAAGAAAATTCAAACTTTTAGATTTGATAATATGTCAAATGTGTATTATTTTCTGATATATGATAAAAGAGTTTAATTTCAGAATTCAAATATTTTGGATATTACAGTTTGTTTAAAGTTTCGTTTTTGTATGAAGTATGCCTTATGAACTCGATTTCTAGATCGGTAGATGTAAGTATTTTCGGAAGACTTTGTATAAAGAAAATGAAAAGAATAGTATGAAGGTTAAGTACATTGTTTCTTTGAATTTTTAATTTATTTTTCCGGATTATTTTCCAATGACTATACAATCATAGATTTCCACGCATTTCAATATAACATCTTAAAGGTTTTCTGACACACACACACACATGATAAAAAATATATTATATTCAATATCCATTCTCGTATTTTATGGTATGATTGTGGTTACTTACTGAGTTTTATAACTCAAACCACAATAATTTGCTAGTTTTACCAGTTGGTAACCATATCGATCAACTGTTTAAGTTTTAGAAAGTCATGCTCGAGACGACGGATCACCCAAGTTGCATTCAGCTTCTTTAGAGTCATGTGAAGTATCGTAGAAGTTTAATAACTATGTTGATTATGTTATGAGTCGTGCTATGCACGTCGTTTTGTATATGTATAAATGAAAGTTTTAATTTGTATGTATAATTATTGACAGGAGCCCCTGAGTATTGATGATGTGTATTGGATTTATTTTGAGAAGCGGACTTGAGGTCATATTGCACGTTTGATGTTTATTACATTTCGAGTTTTGGTGCTGGACTGTGTCATATATTGTCTAGTTTTAGGGTACGTCATGTCTGTTTTTCAGTTGATTTGAGGATCAATGAGATGAGTTATTCATGTTTCATGCCGATAGCATTCTGGCCTAGTCGAGATGTTACATTATAAATGAAATAAGTTTTCATCGGATATAGTTTATATATAAATAATAAAAATGGTTTTTGGTGTTTTTGGAAATTCGTTCTAAATCGATTTGGGTTCAACAAGATTCATCATGAAGGCTTCATATTAGTAAAGACTCGAGACTATAATAAAAGGAAAAAAAAGATAGGAAACTAAGTTTCTAATAATCTAGTTTTTCAAATAGAGCTTATTCAATTAGAGATTCTATTAGTCGAGCTTTTAGAAATACAGTTTCCGACAAAAAAATTTAGGTGTTTGGTTGTTGATAAACACTTTTATTAAAAATTATAAAATTATTTTAATGGATATATTTTTTAAAATTTTGTTATAAAAGAAATGAAATAAAAAAATTTTAAAAAAAGTTAATTCTTTAAAAAAAATTTCGACTTCTATTCTGAAAACTCAAATTTTAAATTTTTTGATAAAAATATTTATTTTAATCCTTCAAAGATTTATTTTAAATGTAACAAAATATTAAAAAAAAAATTGAAAAAGCTCTTGTCACAGCTCTCAAATCATTAAGTTATATGGGGTGTATTTAGTTTCATTCGATTGATGCAATAGCCTACGTTTCTTTATCGATGCACGGGGTGTATTTAGTAGCCCCTCGAAATCCCACCTCCGTCTCGAGACCATTCTCATTTTCTGAATTCTGAAACTTGATTACAACTTCACAGGGGTAATTGACTCAATTGTTACAAGTAAACTCTTTCCATGGCAGACGGGAGAGAAGGAGATTGGGAGTGTAATGGGTGTAAGAATCGAAACTACGCGTTTAGATCTTTTTGCAATAGGTGCAAGCAGCCCCGTCTTTTAGTCGACACCAAGACCCCTGCTGACTCCAAGTGGCTTCCTCGTATTGGCGATTGGATCTGCACCGGTATGTATCTTCTTACTTCTTCTCTGTCTCTGTTTCCATATTTCCTTAGATTCTGGGTTCTTCGTTTATTTATTCCAATTTTGAAATTTGACTCTCTCTCTCTCTCTCTCTCTTTTAATGAAATATTTGCTGGATGTAGAAAGTTGAGGGTTCATGGGTTGATAGTAGATTGTAAGTTTATGATTTAGCTATGTGATTTTGGCTTGTGGGTGGAATATATTTTTCTCTATTTTGTTGATGGGTGGGTTTAGGGTTTATGAGTTGTAGCAAAGGGTTTGGTGGTTTTACATTAACGAGGTTTTACAAGCTGAATGATATAGGTAATATCGGATTTGCTTGTAGCATATTAGCAATTTAGCTTGAAAGAGGACACATATGATATGACATATAGGAATGCTTTGCTAGAAATATTTGATTGTAGCATTATGACATTTCCGGCTTGAATTGATCAAATTCAAAATTGCATCCTACATGTGTGCTTTCTTTGGTATATGACATAGTGCGGGAAAGAAATTGAAAAGGAAATTTGAATTTTAGATTTTTATTCTATGGGACATTTGAGACTAGGCCACACTAGGGTTTGTTCAGCTGTACCAAATTGGAACAGGGTGGTACAATTGTCTTCTGTTTTTTTTTTTTTACAGTTTCCTCTCTCTAGTTACAACAAGGTTTATTGTTTTCAGAGTTGAATGCTTGCATTTTACGCTAATGAACAACCTTGGGGGTTGGGTGCTTAATTCTTAGTTTGTCTTGCTTACTGGCTTATAGAAAACACCATACAAAATGAACTTTGGCACATTTAAAGAACAGTCTTAAGATACATGATCATATACTAAATGGCTAAACCTGCTATAGAATTAAAGAATGCTTAGTGTGACATGGATGGATGAAGAGGGATCAGACTTACATTGTCAATTATAAAGATTCAAGGTGCAAGATCGCCTACTGTTGATTTGAAGAATTGCTATTTATCTGCTATCTTGTGAACTTCCATATCAACTTTGATGCATTTGCAGTTTTTTGTCGTTTAATTCTTGTACTGTGTTGGGAAAGATGAATTGCTTCTTTAATTTCTATTTTATTTTGTCAAGTGAGTTTAGGAACTTGCTATCAATTAGGTTGAGTTGTTTGTGTTTTTTGTATGTGTATTTGGTGTGTGGGATGGGCTGGTTGGTGTGCGTTTACTTGGCTTCCTTTCCTCCTGGCTGCATTCTGGGTTGGTTTTGTATGGCAATGGATCAATAGGTTGCACTAACAACAATTATGCATCAAGAGAAAAGTGCAAAAAGTGCGGGCAACCAAAGGAGATAACAGCTATGCCAGCAATTGCAATGCCTGGAGCTTCTGTCCCGACTTATTCACATTATTTTGCTAGGGCCCCCGGGGGACTGGAACAAAAGATGAACATTGGGCTAGGAGGCAATGGTGCCATCCAACAGCTTCCTTTGGGCTTCAGCTGGTCATTGGGAGGGAATGAGAAGTTTGTAGTTAACTCTGTTGCTGCTTCTTGGCCTTTTGTTGGAAACCATGGTTCTGGACTTCCATATGGCAGCCCGGCTAATCAAGCACCTTCTGTTATGAAAGAATGGCGCAATGGTGACTGGATATGCAATTGTGGTTTCCATAACTACTCCTCACGTGCTCAGGTATGATAATACCATCATTATTTTAATTTATTTTTTAATCTATTGACAAATTAAAAGTAGTTTTATCACATTACGTATTTGATTCTGACTTGGTTTCAATTCAGTGCAAAAAATGCAATGCTCCTCTACCCCCAGGTACACTCTCATTCCTGGTCAAAGTAATAAATACTACTCTACTTGTACCTTTTAGGTTTAAAATATCGGTGATACATGTCAATTGGTGTTTCCAATATTTCCAGGATGGACATTTTTGTGATTTATTGGCGCTCTCCCTTAGCTAGGACATGGTTACTTGCGTCATCAAAATGTGTTTGGATATGCACGTTGCAATGCACCTCTCATTTATTGTGCAACTTAGTTTGTGATTATATTTTCCAGTAAAATATTTTTCAATGCTCCTGATTTTTTTTTTATCATCATCTTTTTAATTGGAATGATGTGAAAATGTAGTTAATGTGATTTTTCATTGTTTGATTTTTCTGTTTACTTCCATTATGATTCTCCATATATTGTAGTGGGATGCTTGTGCCTGTGATGGATTATATATGCTTTTGACATACATGAGTTTTTTGTGGTAAAGTTTGCTGGAATTTACAATCCCTCTCTTCTCTGCCCTTCCCCACCCTCTTCCCTTTAGTTGCATGTTTGATCTGATGTTATCATAAATTCATCTCCTTATAATGACCACCATGCATGCTCTCTTCTTTTTTGATATTCTAATTTCTTTTTTTTCCATTATTCAAAGTCTGCATTTTGGACATTTGTTTGGTTATTAACAGTGGGCATGGAATGAATTGGTGGCTGTAATTCGTTTTGTATTCTTATTCTGAGGTCCATCTATAGTGATTTGCTAATACCGATATTTACTTCCTTATTGTCATTCTCTTCAGGTTATACAACACTTGGAACGAAGCGTTTGGCGTCGGAAGAGTTTGTTCATGACTGGGATAACAAGAGATTGAATTCAGGATGTGTGAGTAACCATTTTCTGGTTTGTTATTTCAGATTTATGTAATAAAATTAGCATGGTTAAAACTTTCAATCTCCTCTCCCATTTCCTTTGTTCTGGATGAATGTACAGACAAATGGGCAGCAGAAACCATATCCAGGATTTGAACAGGTGGTAGGATCAGCTGTTGACATGACAATGGGAGTATATGCTCCATATGAAGGTGTAAGCTCGTGTGCGGTTCCAAGTTGGCAAGCACCGATGCCATTTCCATATCAAGCAACAGTGCCTACTCTTGTTGGAAAAGGGTAATTTGGACAAGTGTTTCTGCTTTTACAGATCCCATTTATCTTAAAAAATTATTCATTTTCTTTTAAGATAATAAAATGGTCTTCTTTTATTAAAATGATTAGAAGTTTCTGTATTCTTGATTTTTCGTAGATAGATTGTCTTGTTTTCCAAACCTTGATACAGTCGGTATAGAGAATCAATTTATAACTTAAGAAAGTAAAATTAATTCATTTCATGGTTTTATTTTACTGCTTGGGTTGCCTTCAACTCTTATTGACTCTATTTACAATTTGAACTTGGGTTGCTGAATACCGAGACCCTGAGTGTTTGGTGGTATATGATGAAATAAGTTTAGGTACAAGTTTAAATTTACATTTAACATAGATATGTTCAGCGACTATACTGTGAATCTGTGATAATAGGGGCATTTCTGTTCTTTCTTTGATAAGAAACTAATGGTAGGGAGTGGAGTCGCTTTTCTGTTGTGAAATGGTTTGGACAAATGCCTTTCTGATGATATTCTAATATTTAAACACATTTCACCTGCCAGAGCAAAGCAATGGCGTAATGGTGATTGGATGTGCACAAATTGCAACAATCATAACTATGCATCCCGTTCAGAGTGTAACAGGTTAGAATTTGTGATTGAATTGAAAGCTCGGCTGTTGTCAGAAATACATGCTTCTTCCTTCTGAATTTTTTTGAAGCTTAGCTCATTTAAATATTTTTTTTCATATGATCTTATTACTTGATTTTGTGAAGTTTTCTTATTGTTCAGCATTATTGTCAGTTCAATTTCCTGTTCAACATTAAAAGCCTCTGTTGGTCTGACTGTTGGAAGATTTTCTTCTACAGGTGTAAAACTCAGAAAGAAACAGCGACTCAGCCAGTCGGTGCTTCCTAGTTACAAAACCATCAAGGCTTTAGATAGTTGTAAGTTTTGTTGGTAATCATTGTAGCAAGCTAGCAAAAAACATGGAAGAATGTTATGGATCCGATTCATTATCATAAAAATTGGTCATTCTAGAAATTAGCTTCCATTTGAAGTAAAGGGGGTTGAGTTATGCGAGTACTATTTCATGTTCCGAGGCTTGTTATCTCTTGACTGCAGTGTTGTTTTCGTTTTCTGTGAATTGCCAAAGTTGGATTTATATTCATTTTCTTGTTGATAGGAAAAGAATTCAGTATGGTTTTAGTTTTGAGTACACTTGAAATCAGATTACTATATCAATGCCCAAAGTAAAAATGATTATATTCTTTAGATGATGCAACAAGTTTATTCAAGGGGAGGATTTAGAAATAGAAGGCACACTACAAATCATGAACCCTTGAAGACGTTGGAAGGCGATAGAGGAGGAGCATCCAACTGGTAAAGATTAAGCGAAGGCCCCACGAATCGAAACAGTATCCAAGCTCCAATCACGATAAAAATGGAAGCGTAAGCAAACTTGTTGAGCCAGAAGAGCAAACCCTTCTCCCCCATGTAAAGCTCCGTTGCCTTTTCACTCAGACTCATATCCTCCCACTTCTTTGGAGTTGTACCATTATCAGCTGAAGAAAGCATCTTGGAGGGTTGTTTATCTCTTCCGCTGCCGACTCTCTGTTGTCTTTGCCTTCTTGAGCCTCGCCGGAACCGTATTTCTACGGTGTCCGGTGGTGTTACTGGTTGTGGAGCATCCTTGCTGGTGCTATTGATTGGTCTGAGTCTGATTTGTTGTGCACGGTATCTGTTTGATAAAAGATTCTGAACTTGTGTTATGGCTGCTTCTGGGGGTTTTAAGGGGATTGGGAAAGATGATGGTGATGAATTTGAAGCAAGAGTGTTCATTATGTCTTTGGCTTTCTGCTAAAAAATGGTTGGATGTGCTTAGTTCTCCTTTTATCCTTGGTTCTTTCTTTGATTATGTGCGGGCGCATCCATAATGTGACTGATGTAGTAGCCTATCATGTAGTACCAAATTGAAAATTCGTAAAGATCGCCCCTAATTATATTCTCAACTATTTTATATCCATCTTAATTAATTACTAATATTAATTCTTTTAATTCTTTCCCCCCATTTTACTCATTTTATCAGGTGGTATAAACAAAAATGAAGTTTAATTGTCCTAAAATAATTAAATTGGAGCTTAAAAAATCCAATAATTTACTTATTTCATATGACGTAGAGGCACAACGTTTTATATTCGAGTAAATAAGAATCGAATCACTATTTTTCACCATTTCTAACAAAATATTTTTTCACACAAAATCATCAATCAAAGTATTAAAAATATATTAAAAAAAAAAACACTAAAAATTGGAATTAGATAATTTTTGAGAAATTGAAAATAAAAAATCGAACAATTAATCGGTCAAAATCACTTGAAAATCTGTATCGATTTAAAACAGTTAAAATAGGCCGGATGAATCGCTCAAATAATAATTTACAATTAAGTGCCAATTAACCGGCGCTTAAATAGCACAACTGTAAACTATGTTAAGAGAAAATAATTAAATAGGTGTCTAGAATGTTCAAAGAAATATTATATATTTATCTCTCCTAAATTATCTTTAATAATAATTTAAGTTATGATTATTTTTAA